>JAGSMT010001616.1:0-14252 GCA_029286875.1 Lamproptera curius | reverse complement strand
ATTACGATTTGCAGTTACAATAAAATAGTCGAAAAATTTTCGTCATTCCTCCTATAAACTCAATTTAGCTCGAGAGTTAAAAGTTCTTTATCAGAACTATGCTTCCAAAATGCCATTAAGATAACAAAATCAATGTTATATTTGTTTAATTATTGAACTGTACTTTTACACGAAAATTTCAACTTTCCATTCAAACATTAAGCACAGAAATAAAAAAGATACTTAAACCGTTTTCCACACATTTCATAATATTGATGTGTAATTCATATTCTGACATTATGTTAGAGCATTTACCTAACATAAGAAAAGATCAGCTAGTATATAGAATCTCGTTTTATTAATAAAGATTAAAACGGCCAATAACTTTTATTCAAAGAGTCACGACCCACTCTTTGCGTACATATTTATTTTTATAAAATATCCTTTTACAGTCATTTTCGTAAGAGGTTTTCTCTTACCTAATTAATTACATTGCAGTCACTGAACTCAACACTCAACTCAATTAAATGCATATTTCAATCAAAACCTTAAAATATAATTCAAATCTTTACAGATACGATTCAGCTGCTGTAATTAATTCGATATTAATTTTGTTAATAAGTATTAACCATACAAAAATAAGTACGTTGCCAAAATATAATAATATTATGTTTATTGCTACAATGTTAAACTAATACGATACTATGATTATTACAAAAATCAGATCATTTAGAAATTTCGAATATTAGCCAAAGAAAAAAATCAAACGTAATGTTATAAAAAGTGTCAAATATTTGTTTCTTACATGAAACAACATAAAAAACACAAAAGAGCATACCGCTAACCAAAATAAAACAAAGGAACTAAATGATGAAATCTTCACACCACTAATATGTGGCTATATCAACACACACTAACAGATATTAAATATTTTTTTGTACTCCATAGTCTGATTTTTAACTTAGGAATCAGTTTATATCACACGTTATATTTCCACAAATCTAGTGATTGCTAAGCAAGCTGCTAGAATTTTCCAAAGCATTATCAACCTTAATTAATTGACGTAAAGTTATGTCATAGATGTTAAGTAATTGCCAGCTCATGGTCCATTTTTCTCGAATGCGGTAAAGTTTCCTCGCTATTACCAGTATTGTTGTTATGAAGAAACGACATCTCTACACCTGCTTCACCTCCCTGCGAATATTAAAAAATTTACACATTCTATTTTGATAAATATCAATGAATATATGTATGCTTGTAAATAATATATATGTTGCGTCAATAAACTAAGTGTATTATAAAAATATAAGAATTACTAAGCACATAAAAATTATTGTAAATAAAAATACTTACATTTCTGTTAAATACTAAAAATGCTATAGATACAGACTGATAATAAAGTTGAAAAGACTTCAAATTACTAAAACCTTTTAAAACCATACAAAATAGGGTGCTACTATATTTTAACTATGTATACCTAAAGAGTCTGAAAAGCTCTTTAAACATACCTGTCTTCATTCTGTGTAAACATTATGGGACATAAATGTAATAATTATTATTCTATAATTGTAGTACATAATTGTAAGTTATTATTTCGTTACAAAAGAATTAATAATATTCTTTGCGTTATAAATGTTTTTAACTGACGTGTTATAGACAAGTAATAAAATCTTCTTACTGTTAGGTCTCTTGAGCTCGCCGACACAATAGCAAAGTGAGGACTAATATAAGAAGTATAGCTGCAACGCCAAGCGCTCCACCCGCGGTTACCAGGGCAACAGGAGCTCGCTCGGCCGGCGGCCCCCGAGGTGCCTCTGTTGTAGTACCCTTGACAGTGACTATAAGTTTAGATTAACTTAAAGAACGTTAAACAAACGAATTTTGCTTTTTTTTACGATTTTTCCTTGTGCAATATTAAAACGCAAATGTGATGTATGTGTATGAGTAACAACGCTTTCGTATCATAAACGTTGTCTGATAACATCTTTGACGTTTTAGGGTGATTCATTCTATCACTATCACTGTTTACAACTACGGTTTACATCTACATGAACGGCTTCTGCTCCCCTGGTACCCAAGTTACGGAATGCAGCTAAATTTCAAACTGCATAATAACAACCGGTCCCCATTGAATGTCATGTTTTATGTTGTCCCAGTACTCCAATTGTTTCTAACTGTATTGTTTATATTATTTCAATGCCGTAAAGGGATTTATTTTACATCTAGGTAAATTGTAATGATAAATAAATACACTTTAATGCGACCCATAAGAACCAGCCAATAAGTTGTACAATTGTATTATTGTTTTTGTGAGACAGGTAGCCTAGTGCAGAGATCCTTGATTACACACAATAAAAGGTTTGAATTGTATACGTGTATAATTTTAATTACAAGCCTCATTCACTGCATATTGAGGCTGTAATTTATCATCAATATTATTGTTGTGATTCTTAATTAAACTCTTTTAATTAATTTAATAACATAAATTACGTATAAATCTTAATCCATTATGTTGTGCAAAAACAATTACCAATATAGAGCTGAAATCCGACGGTACCTGTGCGGTATTTGCCTGTACTCTTAAATCGTATGCATTATCAGGAGCCAGGTGATCCAAAATCAAGGCACAAGCACTGCCCCCAGTGGACACCTTCTCGTAAGCTCCGGCGGAAGAAACCTTTCGGTAGTACACGTAGAAACCCTCAGCTTCAACGCCGCCTGAACTCGACCACTGATAAAATGCATTTTATTAGTAACCATCCGAAACTTTAACTGGCAAAGAAAAAAATAAAGACTACAAAAAACCAGAATACAAGCAATTTGGTCAGGTAAATAGTTTTACACACACATGCACTTTTATGACGTTGTAGGGATTATGCCATTTATTTATACCTAAACGAAAGAAAAGAGGAATTTAATGTAAGCAATGTTAATGCAACTGTGGTAACGGAAGGGCCGTCGTCCGTACAAATATATTATTATTATTGATTGTCATTTGGTTACGAAGACTTGTGACGCCTCTTCATTGCGATGGGTTACATTTATTTAGATTATGTCTTTTATATGTTGTAGTAATAGGTATCATGTCACGCGCATTGCAGATAGCATGGCTAAATGGCGTAACAACCTTTATAAAATATTTATATACTGACTTTTCAACGGTTCAAGGGTTTGTACCCTTACCGTCCATTCAAGATGAATACTGTGGGATGATGTGGCAGTGGCCTTCGTGAGCACAGGAGCCTTAGGGCTCTGCCCCCACGCTGCAGATAGAACCTTGTTGTCTTCAAAATGCGTTAATGAATGTAAATAAAACTGTTTTTCTTCCTTTTGCTCTGTACGGGTATGAAAAACGTAACAAATTAATCAATATAAACGTTGAAATTTCTAAAACTAATTTAAGATGATAAATATAAGTATAAAAAGTAGTAAATAAGAAACTTTATAAACACTATTCTATGGCAGTTTAAAGTTGATATCTCTATCTGTATAAGATAGATATAAGACTTACTTGTAATATCTGTCTGGTACCAAGCCGTCGATTTCGAAGGCGTGGATATACGACGGTATATCGTAGTTGGCCGTGTGCCACTGACCGTTAGTGGAGTTGGTCGAGTTACTGGATTCGCCCACCTCCTTGTATTGGACCTGGTGATGTAACGCTTCAATTGAGTTCTAGCACAAAAGCACTAAACTAGTTGTGTTGATATTTTTTGTTTTTTTTTTTTAATTTAGGTTGTTTTTCTACAGGACAAAGCTTAAAAATACAATTTTGCACTTTTTCGTACTGTGAAACCGCTGAAATATTAACATAGAATAGAATAGATTTACAAATTCGTTGATACCATAGCCTCCGTAGCCAAGTGGTAAGGGCATGTGCTTTAGAAACAGGAAGTCGTGGGTTCAAATCCCACGGGGACTTACCAAATTTTCATTGTTGCTTCCTAGTTGGTTAGGGCAATTTGGGCCGATCACCCAATTGTCTGAAAAGTAAGATGATCCATGCGTCGGATGGGCATGTAAAAAGTCGTTCCACCACCTACCAACCCGCATTGGACCAGCGTGGTGGGATACGGTCCATAACCCCCTAATGGATAGGGGAGGCCTATGTCCAGCAGTGGACTATCACCGGCTGATGATGATACCATAGAGTATTTTAACTTACTCATAGAACCATTTTAACTGAATTATCTGTGATCATATAACTACAATTAAAAATATGAAAGATTTTTTAAAAATAAAAAAAAATGCTGGCAAATTTTAAAAAGGGAAAATTGCTATTTAATATATGTTACATTACAAACATGATTTTATTTTCAGAAATGAAAGTGTTTGATTTCTTTAGGGTTCTAGTCCGTAACTTTTTAAACGTAAATTATCCTGAATAAAATTTACACGCGTAAAACCTATAATATTTAAAACATTTTCATTTATCTATATTCGTTAGCATTGGACCAGGATACCATAACACTCTCGTCGGACATGCGAGTGACGTTCGAACGCGAGGGCGGTATCATAACAGCTGGAACATAATCTTAATTTATTATAAAAAGGTAAGAGTAAAATCATAACTAAACTAAAAATTGTGCGCCGTATAACAAGTCTACTATTTATAAACTACGGAACTACTATATATTCGCCAACTACAAAATGTCACGACCTAAAGTATGAAAATAGTGCGGCTTTAAGTCATAATTACACAGCAGAGGCAAGCAACACTACTAAAATAAGGAACTTTTTTTGTTTTCTGGGATTCTTTTTGTTATGACGCTTCGGTGGTTGTGGTGCCACGTGCACCTTAGGCGTTTCCAGTGTATAATCTTGTAAGGTTTTTGCGCAATTAATTCGTTTTCCATAAATTGATACCTTTTTAATATAATAAAGATAGATACCCTTTTAAATGGGCAACTAAGCACACTTAAAACGGTAATCCGTCTTTTCATCCAATATTACAAAATCTCCTAACAACTTTTTGTCTAAAATAGATGTAAATTTTCAGATTTTTTCACTGCTAGTGGACAAAAAGTGACGTTATACAATTACAACTATCTAAAATGGTAATATTAAACTTGTAAGAAAATTTCCGACTTGATGACCACTTATGCCCATGTCTAAAAACATCCAGATGTAAATGAAATAAAAGTAAAGTAAGATAGAACATAGTTTAACAAAAAATAAATTGTTGCATCCGCTCGAGAGCCACGACGCCATATGTGGGTTAAAAATACGTTATACATGCAAAATATCCAACAACGATCTTTTGGTATTTTGGTAGCATAAATTGAAACAATTTCAATAAACATGTCTATTTTTTTAAGTGAAAATTATCTAATATGTAAATGATACATTACACAGTTTTACAGATTTTATCACATTTAATTGGCCTGGCCTGTGACTATTGTCCCAGGGAAGGGTATGAACAATCGTATATTAATTTTAGTTCATCATCATCATAATAACCAGCCTTTAGCAGTCCACTGCAGGACGTAGGCCTTTTTAAATAAACGCCTAGACTGGGTCCACTTAAAAGATTTGCTCATAAATTCCACGCTGAGTGGACAGTTTGGCAATTGACTAATTACGTTTGCACTGCGGATCTGTCTTACTCCCATTGTAAGACGGATCCGCCGTCAAACGGGCGGTAGACCCTTGACAACCCTACACCAACTAGTTAATAGTAAGAATAATTTTAATTATTGTAAAGAAAATAAACGAAAAACATTGTTCCTTATTTGTTATGTAAGTCTATAGTCGAGTTTTTTTTAATCTATTTATGTACATCTTCCCATGAATCATCAACATCTTACCACTACAATATGAAAAGCTAATTTAAACTAAGTTCTTTTACTCACCGTTCGCCTTAACTCCCTTTCCGATCCTCATCAACTCAGCTTTCAGCAGCCATTGTATTTTCGATGCTGGTTGGCCGTGTGGCAGACCAAAGGTCACTTTGGCGCCACCTACATTTGCATTCACACTGTTCGCTGATTCCTCCCAATGTGGTTTTAACAGATCGACCACTTTCCACGAGCGACGCACCTCGTTAGCAAAACACGAATATATGCCCTGAGCAAGAGATACTATTTAGAGATATTATTATATATTCTCCAAACCGATTACGACTATAGAGAAGATATATTAGAAATCAGCCAACTATGCAGGAGATATTATAGTGCACAAGTGTACGTGCAAAATTAAGTTGAAAATGTCTATTTTATTGTCTCTAAAGCCATGTTGGCTATAGAGACAGTAACATAGAAATTTTAACCCCCTACTAAAGCTAGAATCTCAGGTTAGAATAAAAATTATTCAACTACACACTGATCTAAAAACCCTTTCCAGCATCGATGATCACCAAAATGATAAATTATGCAAATATTATAAATAATTATGGTCTAATAACCCCTGATAATCACCTTATCACGTATCGTAAGGGGTTGTATGAATAGCGCCTCTCTTGCTGATAATGTGACTCCATCTTTAGTCCACTCCACGCGTGTGGGTGGAGTGCCCACTGCTCCACACCACATTCGTAAAGCGCCTTCGTTCTTCACGGACACTGTTAATTTCCCTTCCTCGTCTTTCTTACCTACGTACTCTTCTATTTCTATGAATCTGTTGAAACGCATTTTTAATTGCACACTCATATATCTTATAACCGAATACGTTAGAGGAATTGTACGGATCAATCATACTTTGCTTCCTGCCAAATTATTAATAAAAATATGCACGTAAAATACAATTATATGGTAACCTATAACATAGATTATAAATAATTTTGCGCAACTGAAGATTTAAACAAAACAATCAGGCTTATATAATCAACAATTTTATTTCTATATAGGTCACAAAATTACTCGAGTTTTTTCTTTTTATATTTTGCAAATGTTAATGATTTACACCATAATCGCTAAATTAATGTGATTCTCACCTTTCTCTACCACTTCCTTCATGCTGCACCTTGAGGTACGTCCTATCCAGTAATTCTACTGTTTGAACACAGAGCTTGTTTGTTGCCGTGCAACCATACACGCCACTGTCTGCTGTCGAGACATTATGAAGGACCAAAACACCATGAGGAGTATCTAGTTGCTTCTTCATCTAGATTTAATGACATTTAAAAGGCGTTAAAGCTAGCGTGTATTTACAACGCAATTGGAATCGTTTTTAAATCAATTTTCGAAACCAAAGTACAGATATAATATTGTTTTATTCTAAATTTGCATACATTTGATTATAAATATATACAAGTTTAAACTATACCAGATGTAATCACGTTATCGTAACGAATATAGTTAAGTGAACACTTACACATATCTTAACAGCTTACACGACTACGACCCGGCCGATAACATTATGAGATCACAACTATAATTATACAACAATGTTAATTTGTAAAGGAGGTTATAAATAAACTTGACTTCAGTATTTTGAACTGTGTTTGCCTTATTATAAAAACAATATCTTTCATCAAGGCATGAACCCTTCTACGAGGAACTAATGTAGTGATATAATAATATGCAAGAACATGGGTGAGTTTTTGTGTTAATCATTCTTCCACTTCACACAGTACAAATTTGTTTATTTTGTCATTTAAAATAATTTGTTACTATTTAAAAATATTTATTAACATAACTTTATTCCCTATAAACTTTTTACACTTACCCTCCCTTGTTCCTTCCACCAGTTTAGTACAGCAGGCGGTTCTGACATTGGCTCCTTGCAATGCAGGACTACGGTGCTGTGTAAAGGAGCTGTGATCACTCGATTTCCTTGAGTGTTCTGAGACAGGTCCATCTTAGCTATTGACAGCTTAGCGGGGATGGAGACTACGCTGATGGCACCGTGACCAGGCTAGGCACTGAAATAGGTAGTTATTATGAAACAACTGCTGGCGCGTCATATCACACATTTTACGCTGCCATTTTACATGAAGCAATACATTTATGTATATTGTAAACGAGACTTAACACCATACGTCTCGCAGTAGGCAGTGCGTTGGCGTTACCACCTGGTATTAGCTGTGTCATGGGCATCGCGACCACTTTCCATCACGTGGCCCGACTACTCGTCTGCCCGCGTATGCCATTAAAAATTTTTGTCAAAACTATATGTCATCATAGCCAGGGATTATTGGTGAATCGTTTTATAGCATCGTAATCATTTTGTGCAAGTGACGATTTACCGCTTGCCGAATAGTACTGACTAAAAATAAATACTGTGACACTTTTCACTAAGTTGCGAATCCAGTTTGTTTCAATATCACTCAATAACTGCAAGTACGGATAAATTGTTCGACTAGGAAAAATAACAAATCGGCTTTATTTAACTTCAAGCATATAACTATACTGCTTACTATATTTTATTGGAAAATTCAATGTAAAGATTGTAATGGTGTCAAATTGACGATGACGCATGATAACATGATCTAGTAGTTTGATTGTTTTCAGACTGTGCGGTCAAACAAACAATAAATGATTATTTAATTTTATAAAGACTAAATAAAGATGGATGTTTCTAAATTTTTTACTATAAATTGTGTTTATTTAATAGCAGATATTTTTTAATTTTCAATTAAAATATTACAGAACACGCTAGGCTCTACATTTTAAAAAATTAAATATCAATATAGGGCAAACAGAGTAGACAAACTAGGCATTTTTCATAAAAAAAAAATACAGACCAAATTGTCAGTCAAAAATATAGTAAATAAATTGCAGGAAATATTTTTTTTATTTGTTTATTTCTTTACTTTTTGGAACTTTTTACACAGTTGATAATCAGTATTTGTAACCGGGGTGGCAAAACTAATTTTTATCTCAGTAAAGTACATGGCACATAGCACAAACCCAATAAACATTGATAATAACTGCGTTTGCGATACCTATTTTAAAAACTGTAGGACACCCGTTTGAGATAATATGTATTTAACTTCGACAGTGATTTAATCATGCATTTTATTAATCGTTAAGTGAAACTTATGCGATCAGACAACGTCGATGGAAAGTTATCTAATCCGAAAATCTGTATTTCCATTTAGCCTGTATTCGACCACGGGTTATAAACTCGCGCGGGTTCGAACAGATACGCTCAAAATGGATTCCGGTGATTCAAAACACAGGTTTTCTACCTGCGCCTGGTTAACGGCCTTGGACTTATTTCAGCGTATAAAAAGGAGTGAAATAACACGAGCTTGATGACATAGTTCACATGTAATCACTGAGTACTTTTAATGAATCCAACGTACATACCAAATAGTAGATGAAAGGTAGTAAAGTATTTCAAAATATTAGGGAGATAATATCTGATATAAAGTTGTATATTTAGACTTGTGCATGGGATTACTACTTCAACGTGCAAATGTTTGTGTTCTTCACTCTAAGGCGCCTAAATTAGCCTAGGTACTGGGTAAACAAGCAATAACCTACATATTAGAGTCTGGGCGGCGAATATATACTAGAGTTACCGCGAATAGTGATATGGCCGAATACCGAATATTCGGCAAAGCACTCTGCCGAAAAGCCGAATATTCGGAGGCCAAACATTCGCCACAAAATGCACGCTTGTCAAGTCGCAACCAACTGTTACTCCTAATAGAAGAGGTTTTTCTGTCTTATTCCCGGAGTAACGTATTTAGTAAGTGGTTATTTTTTGAAGCTAAGACCATGTACCGAATAGTGGCCGAATATTTGCGGCATCGTTAATATATCTTAAATTGTTTGGTTATCAATCACTTATAGTTTAAAATTTGTTGGATAATTACCGCATTTACAGAGAATGAGATTAAAGTATTTTTACTTTAAAAATAATACTATTTGGTTGGGTATTGTAATTTAATGTACAGCATTTTAATCTTAACAACATGCAAAAGGGTATTTCAATTTGAATAATACCTGATACAATGCATTCGGCGTGTCCTCCTTAACATCGACTGCCAATCTAGTTGAGAGATTGTCTCTATCGCTGACTCCGTCAACTTCCCTCCAGTTCTTTGCTCTCCACTGGCTTCCATCGCCAAGTCAGTTTCTCCCCAGGGACCTCCACTGCACATTCGAAATGACCTCGTCGCCGACTGGAGCTGTGACTGACTCCGGGTATTTTGTGAAGCCCATTCCAATCTCTGTAAATAAAATAAGAGATTCTTCAAATTTAACCAAAAAAACATTGCTTTATGTGATAGTATATTGTATAAAATTAAGTACTCAATTAAGTAATAAATTTTACTGCGACAATACATATAATTATAAAATTTCAAAAGGTAATGAATTGATTTTCAAATAGGATAAAAATATTTTATATTAAATTAGCATTTGCTATGAGTTAACTCAACTGGACATGTTTAAAATAATCAGGTTACAATTGAATGAGTATATCTTAACATGTCGAGAAAATTAGTCCAGAATCCCTGGGCTATTTTTGCTTTTGATTACTATCAATCTGAATCTTCCTAAATAGCTTCATTTTGATAAGACGCCCAGCAACGTCCTGTGCGAAAATTCTAGATTCTGGTAACTAAGGACAAGGACATAATATGTTTATTTAATGAGTCTCGAAAATTTTATTAATAACTGAGAGATTACTTTTTTAATCTCAAGATAATTATCTAAATTAATTTAAAAAATATTTGTCCTACAAAATGTAAGGTTTGATTAATAAGTCCCCTCGTGTCAACATGTATTGAATACGAAGACATTATAAATCATTACTAACCGGCTGATGATTTTTTAAGACTTAAATTCAATTAGCCCGTTTTAAAAGAATCAGAAAATGACAAAACACAAACTTGCTGACCAAAAAGACATAAGTTCCTAAATTATTTTCGTTATAAGAATGATATTACGCACTCAAAAGGGAAAAACATGCAATTATTATTGCATTTTAGATAAGTATCATTAAATTTTCATCTTCTACCTAAACAAAGCTCGTAAAATAAATTACTTCACACCGCACCAATTTGTGAGGGACTTTTTTTCACAACAAAATAAAGTTATAAAGAGTTTTCTGGCAGTAGGACAAGCTCAATTTAATTGCTACAATATTACTATTAAAATAACAGTGGGTAATTACAATGATTACGATAATAATTAGTAAAATAAAAACCTTAAGCAAGTGTATTTCAAATGAAATATAAAATTCACTTTTAAAAAAAGGGGGAACGTAATTCATTATCTATAGAAAATTATATAAACTGGACTAAATATGATTTTTGTAAAAAACAATTACGTGAAGTTTTTAGAGTCATTACAAAACTTAATATTTTCTGTTTGTGTTTAAAATAAATTTTGAATCATTTGAACACTTCAAATAATAAACATACATCTCCAATGTACTAATTATATACTTCAAATTTACTCTAATATCATTATATCAAACTTAACCGCTTATTTTTATTAATGTACTTTACTATATTAGAATTAATAACATTTTACTAAAAGTATTTTTTTCACGCTGATCTGAATTTTTCCGCAATTAAATAAACATAAACTTGTGGTTTGCTAATATTATAACAAATAGGTTGTAGAACAAATAATGTTATCTTATAATATTAAGATGTAATGTAAAGTTTTTAAGCCAATGGACTCGATTTTGTACCTTGTTATGATGTATAAAGGCTATTTATGATCAAGGCCAGTTACTGATATAATATGCACAAATTAAGATATAACATGCAAAATTTTTTCAATACCTATTTTTGGACCCGCTTTGGCTTAACTATTTTTTAATTATTGAATTTTCATTCAACAGGGTTTTGTACAGATTTTTTCATTAATTTTTTTTTAACTACGCGAATTCTACATTTAAATGCCATTAAAATTTCTCAAACAAAAAAAAAATAGCAAAATTTATACAAATAGACAAAGATACTCATAATCCTTTGCTAGAGAAATAAGAACACTTCCTTGGAACTCGATCCTTTCTTGCATCAATAGATTCCTTTTTAGCGCAATATTTTATTCATCAGTACAAAGAGAGGAGAGCGGTTTCGAAAGGGATTAAAATGCGGGCGGATGAAATATATGATAAAAGTTTTACGGCAGTTTTATCCCCGCATATGCATTATTTAAATATTCATGACTATTTTTCGTTTACTCACAAGGAACTTTTTTAATACAGTGTCTCATAATATATATGCCTATTACCAATTTAACTGTAAAAATCTAATCATACCCAAGGATTCAGTAACCGAGTTTCTTAACTGTTAGTCTAGATTGTCATAAATACCTTTCACGGGCATCGCATTGGTGATACCCCTGGTATGACGAAGGATCTTCGTCTTGTTTACCTAGTAAATACGCTTGCTACGGTGCCTTTGAACTGGAACATGGTAGTATTTTTACACACTACTGCTTTGCGGCAGAAATGTACACCACGGTGGTACAGACCCCGGCCCCCTGTAATGAGGAGCCCCTAATAATATGTACCTTAATCACGTAAATTAAAAAATATCCACACAAATGCATATCTAAAATATTTTTAACAAATGTTTCAAATCAAATTTAGCTCTGGCATGACTAGTTTCACAGCAACTTAAGATATAAGTACGGGTGTAGCGTAACCCGTAATGAACTTGCCCAATGACCCGCGCCGAATGGTTGTACACGTAATCGAACGCTAGGTGCTTAGACGTTATTCCCGATACGTAATTGCCGACCGATTGAGGGCCGAAGCTACATAACTGCTAGACGCTTGGCGGGTTATTGGCGAGATTAAAAGGATTAATCAACAATCCAGTACCCAGAAATTGCTACGACACCTATTGCCATACAATTCAATTAGGTCGTGTGTAGTATTAATGTGTAGTTTAAAAGATAGCAAACAATGACTCTTAGGTGTCAGAAGTAATTGGCGTCACTCAAAAATTTTAACAATCATAACACTACATGATCATTAATTGGTTTTACCAAGCAGTAACTCAAATAATTAATTCTTTTGTTTATGAAAATACTATACATTTTTGAACAAAAATACTTTTTCGGATTTTATAGACCACGGCCGCTAGAAAGTGATCGAAATGTCGGGAACTAAAAATGTAAAATAATCGCGATAAAATCCGTAAAAAAGTCCTTTTATTTAATAGTTACTCGAGTTGTAACGCCGCAATCTTTGTTACCTTTAAGTAAATCACTTCAAAAAAAGAAAAACGCGTTTATTGATATTTAAATAACGTATTTTTAAAATTTTGATTCAAAATTCACTTCGAAAATATTTTACAAGAGGACTACGGCACCCACATTTGTGGCCAAGAAATAAGTTTGCTGGCGTTGCTAAATTCTAGTTAAAGAGTTTTGGTTAAGAAGTTTCAAAACATTACGTTAAATGTGAATTAAATGATGGTGCTTTCCACAGCAATTAGCGGGGATGACTGTGAGACCATAAACTGGTCGTTGTACTATTAAATACCTTTACAAAAAGGCCTACAAATACCAACTTTCAGAGAAGATTATTTTTGATAACTATTTATTTATTTATTCAAACATAATGTACACACAAAATGATAAATGGGTACAAAGGCGGACTTAATGCCGATGCATTCTCTTCCAGTCAACGTTTGGTGGTGTAGAAAAATTTAAGGTATTATGGATTTGTTGACGCTGGCAGAAAGTTTTACGCCTGTAGAGAAGTCGCATGGATTAATTTTTGACTAACATCAGAAATATGCGAATTCCAACTTAATGGGCTATCAACGAACAGCCAAGTTTTAACGCTTTGGCTAATAGGATTAGGAGAGCTGTTATAAAAAATCGTAGTAGTTGAGCTGTATTCAATTTGGCCATAATTCTAGAACTGCCAAGCACATGAGCTTGGTATTTAGATGGGTTGACAGCTAACCCAAATCTACCAGATCAATCATTGGTAGCGTTTCTTCGCCTAAGTCTCTGTTGACTTTATTAAAAGCCTCGGATAGAGTATCGATGGTTGATTGGGCATATATTAGTGGATCATCAGCATACAGATGAAACGCACTCTGAATATTGTAGAAATAAGATTAGATAACAAAAAGAGAAAATAGAAAAGGGAAAGGATACCGCCTTGTGAAACGCCATGTTCAGTAGCAAGCCAACTTGATGAGGATTCATCAACAACTACAGACTGTTGGCGCCCCGAAGATAAGAAAGAAACAGTTCAGAACTTCTTCAGAAACCATGAAATAAGACAGGACAGCTAGAAGGATGGGTGACTGACGGTATTAAAGGCATTAGAAAAATCAATTAGTTCCAATACTGTGAATTTGGTATTCTTCATACCAGCTCTAATATCGTCAGCAACTTTAA
>JAGSMT010001612.1:0-27655 GCA_029286875.1 Lamproptera curius | reverse complement strand
CCCAAACAACTTGTCTGTTCGATATTTCAAGCGGACGGTTTTAACTTATTTTACTTTGTAATCTGACATGAAAACTAGAAACGTTTTAAACAAAATTCATAGTTTTATATTTTTTTATTCCTTTCATATGCAATAGTTAGGCCCATTGCTTATTTCTTTTATTTTTTCTTTTGTTTTACTCTAGCAAAGCTTGTCTATTTATTGGATCGATGAAACAGAGTCCTAATTTAAATTAAATTTACAGCCATCACGCGATCGATCTCTTTGCTTACTAATTTTTGACATTATGATCACACATACCATCATCAGCCTTCATTAGTCCACTGCTGGACATAGACCTCCCATACACCCCTAACATTAGGGGTGTGGACCCATCCACCCTGGTCCAATGCGGGTTGGTGGGTGGACCGACTTTTACAGCCCATCCGACTCATGGATCATCTCTTTTAGACAATTGGGTAATCCCCAAATTGCCCTATCCAACTAGGAAACAACAATGAAAATTTGTTGCGTCCCGGCAGGATTTGAACCTACGACCTCCGGTTTTAAAAGCACACGCTCATACCACTAAGCTACGGAGGCAGTCGACATTATGATAAAAATTATATATTTTGTTCTGTTGTTGGCAGTATATTCTTATAATGCAAGGTAAAATAAACCTAATTTTTGTAGTATTACTTATTATATTCAGGCAAAGGCATGAATGGCTCTCTATACATGACCTTCTTAGCGGTGTTCTAGCCATCCTTTTAAATTAAATGACAACCAGAACACTTCTGTTAGCGGGGTCCAAATGGAATTTTTCACTCAAATGATGCAAACTATGAAGCATGTATCCGGTCGTATGACGTCTCAAGCAAGTCCGGAGTTAAAATAAGTGACGTATATTTGTCAAATGATCCTGATTCAGACATAGGAATCAGAGAATGGTGTCACTCATCACCAATGCCATGAAATTTATAACCTTCAAAATGGCTGAAGTCCGAATGTAAGCGGTAGTTTGCTTAAAGGTAGAGCAAGATTATGGGTTGACAATTGGTTGTGTCTACAACTACATAGTCAAATTGCGTGATGTTATGATTACAACCTTTGAACCGGGAGTAGATACTCTCGATATTGTACCTTTAGAGAAATGTCTATACTAGTTCAAGGACATTACACAAGTTCTTATCTCAAGCTTGGGTATTATGGTGACGTATTACAAGTGTAGTAATAATGGCTATTTTCGATAGTGGGCTGTGCTCTGTAATCAAGAATCTCTAGCTGCTAAATTGCGTAAAAGAATTGACATGGTTAAATATTTAAAAAGGGTTGGTCAATTTCATATTTTTGTCCATTAACAACGGTGTGTCTAATAGATGGTGTACGTATAGAACTACGGTTCACGTAGTCTCGGATTATGAAATTTGTTCCGGATATTTTAATAGGAATGAATCTAATCGAAAACACTAACCTAAGCGTGATGGTAAACTCACAGGGTGCTAAATTAGTTCATCAGCCCATCGTTTATCATGTCATCTCACAATGAAAAATTTGATAATTTAGATTGTGATTTGAATAATATTGATCAAATCAATGAACTAAAAATTTTATTGAACCAGTTTGAACATTTGTTTATTCGTGGTTATCCTCTTACTAGAGTCAATACAGGAGAGCTTGAGATTCGGTTAAGAGATGACGGCAAATATGTCGAACGCGGACCATATAGACTTAGTCCGGTTGAACGGAAATAAGTTCGCAGTATAGTTAGTGAGTTGCTTGAACACAAAATTATTAGCGATAGTAAATCTTCTTTCTCTAGTCCTATAATATTGGTCAAAAAGAAAAATGGCAAGGATCGTATAAGCGTTGACTATCGCGAATTGAATAGAAATACTTTAAGAGATCATTATCCGTTACCCATTATTTCCGATCAGATAGACCAGTTAGCTGGAGATGTATACCTTTCTACCTTTGATATGGCAGCTGGATATCATCAGATTTCCGTGTCCGACAAATCTATTTAAAAAACCGCCTTTGTAACCCCGGATGGTTTGTTTGAATATTTAACTATGGCGTTTGGACTTAGTAACGCAGTTTCAGTATACCAACGGTATAAAAGAGCCCTTGGTCACCTATTAAGCCCGTTGCAGATTTTCCGGTTTACGTTGATGACGTACTTTCAAAATGTAAAGAAGTTCTCCGAGGGTTTATCTCACCGTGAGGTCTATTGATTGCGTCAGAATACGAGTTTTCAATTAACGTTGATAAAACTGCTTTTATTAAACGTCATTGAATATCTGGGCAACATAATATCAGACGGACGAATCCAAGCCCAGAAAAGTAGGGCTTTGACTCCTATTCCTAAAACTGTCAAGCAAGTTCATCAATTTAACGGGCTTGCTGGGTATTTCAGACGCTTTATCCAGACTTTTCAGTGAATGGTTCCACTTTATGAGCTTACAAAGAATGACTTTAAGTGGAAATGGAATTAAAGACACTCGAAATTATGTATGTATATTGCTCGAAAATATGTATAACGTTACCTGACTACTGCGCCTACCCTTTCACTTTTTCAGGAAGATTCACCAAACGAGCTTTACACCAACGCAAGAAGTATTGGCTATGGAGCAGTACTAGTTCAGATCATCGGTAATCGCAAGCGTCCAGTCACCTACATGAGTACCACGCTTACGAGCTCGCGACCTTGGCAGTAGTGAGGGCTGTAAAACACTTTAGACATTATTTATATGGAAGGAAATTAAAGGTAATAACAGATTGTAATGCCTTAAAGGTATATAAACATAAAAAGGATTTGCTCCCTCGAATCCATAGGTAGTGGGCTTTTCTAGATTATTGTTGTTTGTAGAACCTCAAAAGGGTCTTCGGGGGTTATTCAAGCACGGCTTCATCCAATTGAAAATCCTACTATTGCTTTTCAAGTCGTCCATATGGACGTCACAGGTAAACTCGGTATGAGGACCGCTGAAGGACAAAACGAGTATGTTATTGTATCCATCAACGCATTCACAAAATATGCATTACTTGACTACTCCAATAACAAAATCCCAAGCAGCAGCCTCGAAGCGCTAAAACGTATTTTACATCTGTTTGGAACCCCGGTCCAGATTATAGTCGATGGTGGACGAGAGTTTCTCGGCGACTTTAAACTCTATATTGATAACGAATCCATTGATTTTGAATTGCTAGAAAAGCATGTGGAACAGAAGATGGCTGCAGCCGCCGCATATAAGAAGCGCCGATTTGACGAGTGAAAGGCAAACATTCGTCCTTGTCAGCGAGGTGATTATGTACTCATTAAGAACAATCCTAGAAATAAAACTTTATTGATTGCAAATATAGCGATCCACACGAGATATAACAGAGTCCTTGACAAAGACCGCTACATGGTGAAGCGAGTTGTGGGAAGAGGAAGTCCCCGTAAAGTAAGCCATGATCAGCTACGCCGTGCTCCGCAGCCAGCCGAACAGAGGACCGTGTCGGCCGGTGGGACGCATAGTGAAGAAGACCCGGAACAACAAGCGTCAACGCAGTCATCAGGCAATGCTGCAACAACGTCTACTGTGTACTACAGTAAGAGTCGTTCATTGGATTAAGTTGAATTACATTCATTTGAAGTTAAATACTTAAGATGGGGTTGATTTCTCTTTATCCAATTAATCGAAAGAATTTTTGTATCTGTTTATAAATGTTGTGTGAAGTAAGTTAACTCCACACCATTATTCCCAACTGTAAGACTGTACAAATCGTTATATTCCTAGGTTCCTTTACCATTTAATTATTTACAGAGCCTCTGGGGACCACGGTCATAACAATAAGGCCTAGGCCCCAGCATCGACCTTCCTTTCCTTTTCCATTCCCTTTAGAGCCCCTGTGGACCACGGCTTACAAGACCGCTCAGCGCCACAGCATCATTTCCGCCTATGAGAAAATCGTACACGTATGCGTGAAGCATTTGCATTGATAAAAAAAAAAACAATAAAAGAATAAAAGTGCAAGTGTTCGTGGAGCATTTGCATTAATAAAAATAAAATAAAAAAAAAAAAACAATGATAAAAAATGCAAGTATGCGTGAAGCATTTGCATTGATAAACAATAAAAAAATGCAAGTATGCGTGGAGCATTTGCATTAATAAACAATGAAAAAAAATGCAAGTATGCGTGTACTGGAGCATTTGCATTAATAACAAATGTGTAAGTATATATAACTTGGTAAAGTGCATGTATGTATAAAACATAACAAGCACTTTTACGCGCGCTTCCGTGTATACAGCATTACATAAACTTGATTTACAATGTGTTTTGTCATAATCACATAAACTTTAACTGACGGCTTGGTTGCTTGAATTAGTTAACACAAATTAAAATTTTTAAAATGTGCAGTACAGTTATCACAAGCTGTTAGCTAGACTGCCTCCGTATCCTAGTGGTATAGGCGTGTGATTTAGAATCCAGAAGTACTCGACAAATTTTCATTGTTGTTTTCTAGTTAGGACAATTTGGCCCGATCACCCGGTTGTCTGAAAAGTAAGATGATCCATGCGTCGGATCGGCATGTAAAAGGTAGGTTCACCTACCAACCCGCATTGGACCAGCGTGGTAGGATACGGTCCAAAACCCCCTAATGGATAGGGTTGTATGTAGTAGGGGCGGCCTATGTCCAGCAGTGGACTATCAAAGGCTGATGATGTGTTAGCTAGTGTGCCAGAATATGCTTCTTTCAAAGAAATGTAAAAAAAAAATGGGGAAAGGTATTTTTACTAAACGTGACTGGTGCTGAGCACGCACTCCGTCCCGCAAAATGGCCGTATCGGCGCAAGTAGTGCAAACTATTAACTTTATAGTTAAACGGTGTTAACTTGCTATGATTTAATTATAATTATTAGTCTGTATTAGGATATCAATGTTATAGACAATCGATTCTTAAGTGCTGTATCGAGTTTAAATAATTTCATCTATTTATTTGCGATTACCCGCTAACACTGTTAAAACGCGAGATAACAAAAATGTTAAATATTGTGATGTTTAAACATTGTGAATACCTTTCTAAATTCATTTAAAGAATTAACAAATGAATTACTACTTAAAACTATTTAAACATAACTCGATGCAACACATGATATTGATTAATTGATTGATTAAACACTGTAATAAAATAATCAAATTTTAGTATTAGTTTTAAAGATTTATTTACGGAATTGTCTAAGTAAATTAAACAAGAATAGATGTTTATTGAAACCATTAATAATAGTAAATATGAAAGTTTTATGACTTCAAAACACCGCCACTTTGATATAAAAAGGGCTGGATTTAATGTGAAAACACATTGTGTTGTGAGCTGTCGGCGAGGCAGGTTATTCTGTGAGTACCCTCTAATTCCTCATTGCTATAGAACCATGATAACTGTTATATTATAATAATTTAAAGTGTTAGTCTATTTGTTTTATTATAGAATTCATTATATGTTGTTTAGTTTTATTGATTGCCTAAGAGTGACCTTGATAAAGAGATTAGTGACGACAGCCCGACTGGCGTCACTGTTACTAAAAATCCCAAAGGACCAGATGCTTCGTTACATTCAATACGATTTATATAAATATGCAATATTCTTTGCACTGACTTATTATATGTAAATGCACAAATTTAATGGCAATAATTTGTTATTCTTTTTATCAATTAATTGTATTCAAATGTATACGATCTAATTGTTTAATTTAAAATAAGATCAAATCAAACTATTTCCTGATAATTCTTAAAAAATCGTAATTGTTTCAGTGGTAATAAAAACTATGAGAATATAAACTTAGATCTTAGATTTTTTAAGAAAACAAAATAAAAATTTTTTTTCGTACCAATAATATTTAAATTCAATAATATTTATTAAAAAAATTATATGTCATTCCAAAACAACAAAGCGAGTGAGTTATATATCAATTCTATTCGACTTTTAACTCCTGGAACAGCGAGACGGAAAAAGATTTTACGTGATAAATATATGCGGCTATTTTCCTTTGAGTGTTGTGTGAAATTTTAGGGGGATAAAGAGCGAAAAGTTTCTACGATATGTGTTAGCACAGCTTTCATGCTTGGAGAAATATCTCAATGCAACGTAGATTCTTCTGTAGTTTTTTATGTAACCACAGCCGACAAAAATTCTGAAGTTATAATATAATTTATTATGAAAATGTCGGCATTTTACTTCATTGACTGACTTCTTAAAAATAAAGTACTCGTTGCGGTTGTATATTAAAATTAAATTAAATTAAACTTTTTCATCCTTTTCAACCATTCCAACACTTAACAGGAATAATGTCTTAGTTACGAAGTACCTAACTAAGTACTCTAAATATATTTTCTATGTATTAACAATCATTGTGGCCCTTTGCAGCATATTATTTAAATGAATATTTCGGAAGCATTGTAGGTATCAGCATTGCACGCTTGCGTAGTCGGGGAGGGTTGCATATATCTATTATTTCTATGTGTTTCATACCTCAAGAATTAAATACCTTCTGCAATCCGCTTATTATTAGATGTTCCTGTTAACATGTCAAAAGAAATATGAACTTTCCTACTCAGGAGAAATGAGAATTAATAGCCGGATCGGAAGGATCTTTGCCACAAATAGTTAACTCGTATACATTTGCGATTATCATAAATGTTACAAAAACAATTTTATTACGATTTCCGCACGCATAACTTTACTGAAGATTCGAAAACTCTCGAATGTGAGCATAAATTTTCATTTAACAAAGCTGTTACTCGTAGATAGAATATTTTTATTACTTGTAATCAAGAATAAAACTTAGTATTCAAATTCAAATATCTTTATTCAATATAGAAGTTTACACTTGCTTATTGATTGTCAAACACACTACCACCGGTTCGAAAATGGACGCCTCGGAGCTGAGAAGAACCGCAAAAGAAACTAAGGGCTATTTTTATGTCATCTTTTAAAAATAACAAATTTTGAAACAGGACCTGGAGCAGCATTCCATTACCAGGCTTGTTATCATTTAAAAATTCATTAATATCGTAATAACCTTTAAACATAAACGTTCCTTGACTACCTTTTAAATAACTGACTACTTAATTACCTTTAAAATTAACGAACCTTTTAAAATTTATCGTGTGCATCCAATGTTAAATCGACTTCTATTTTTGCACATACATAAAATTTCCAAATATGTATTGAGAACTAACGGTCATTATTTTTATTTCAGTGAACAACTTTCTTTATGATTCTTTGATTTCGTATGATCGCGATGTTTACCACTAAACACATCATTGGCTTGGTTGTACGTGCCCATGTCAGATGTTAAAGATTAAAGACGTATAGGAAAAAAACTTTTTGATATCATTACTTTACAATTGGTAACTATATTATAAGTAGAACAACTATGGCTTTAACAGTGTTTTAGTTTTTCTGGCATTTATGTTGATTTAAGATCTAAGATGCCAGTCAATCATCGTAAGCATTTTCTGGCTAGCGGGTAAGATCAAGCCGACCACGTGGTAACATGGGTAAAAAGCTAATTAAAGGAACTTTAAATTTTTTTTCTAGCCATTGAGATATATGCAAAGAAATGGTATTGTATGTTTTTATTAATTAGTACTCATGACTGGTTGCTACTATTCTCCTTAAGTCTTAGTTCATCATGTTGAGTTAAATGTACTATAGAATTCTTATTTCCTTTCAACAGACGTAAATATATTTAAAGGCAACATGATACAATAAACCACGCCACTTTCAAAGTTTCAGGTCGACACATTGTTACGTAAACCTTTACGAAAACATTCACAATAATTTCGGATTCTCTTGGAGTAACTTTGCCCGTTTGTCTTACACTAACACTGGCTGTCAAAAGATAACCCTCGTATTTCAATTATACCGAGTACTACGCCAACACTTTTCCCCACAGTTAGACTTGTGTGCGTTCGAACATAAACATAAATGAAGAATTTGTTCGCAACATAGAAAGGGAGATTTTTCTATAGAAAAATAAATTCCTTTTTTTTTCATTTTATACGACCCAATTCTACCGAAAAAACATTTTTATTAGAAACTGCTCATGCATCTAAAAAAGAAAATGTCATGAAAGTTTTTTATTACATTTTTTCTTCCATTTTTATAGCTATGCCTTAAATATTAATTTGGCTTTAAAAATATAAATACAACTGTAGGTTATAACTTATATGTCAATAAAATGGGCGCGTGACCGTAAAACTATGTGATTAACTGCATTCTTGAGTTTGATAGAGAGGAAACTTTAATGGGTAGCTTGTAACGAGTTAAAGGGGTTTTTACCAGATTTTAACACGCTCTTGGATGGATATGTTTATAGATATAGTGTTTAGTGTTATAACTTTTTTATTAGAAGATATACTTATTTATGTACATTTTTTAAGGATTTTATCGCGTTTAATTACTTTGCAATTATTTAAAATAACACCAGACGTTTCAAACCCTACCCAGGGTCCCAGGTAACGGGACCGCCGACGGAAAGTATTATGTACGAAGTTAATATTTTTAGGCGTTTTCTGTATAAGGCACGATATGTTAATTGATGCTGCAGTGATAGTTAATTTTTTTTATTTTTCCCCGAAAATATTTTTTTTTCCAATAAAGTACTATGTTAACTGCCTCCGAAGCCTAGTGGTATGGGCGTGTGCTTAGAAACCGGAGTGGGTTTGAATCCTGAATTTGGGCTGATCACCCAATTGTCTGGAAAGTAAGATGATCCATGCGTCGGAAGAGCATGTAAAAAGTCAGTTCACCCACCAACCCGCATTGGACCAGCGTGGTGGGATACGGTCCAAACCACTCCTAATGGATAGGGGAGGCCTATGTCCAGCAGTGGACTATCACAGGCTGATTATGACTATGTTAAAATAGGTGTAAAGCATAGTCGGCCAGCTACATTTAGACCGAATGTTTATAGTTATAATTAAGAATAGTTATAATTTAGCCACCCATTTTTGCCGTAATTTTTTTTTATAATAAAACTAGCTGTTACCCGCGACTTTGTCCGCGTGGACTTGAGGAAAATCCGCAAGGTTTATTCGAAATTGTTATGAAATACAAAATTTCATCGTTTGATGTTCAATAATGATAAATTAGTCATTATTGAACATAAACTTTTATCTCATATTTCACTCCTTTCGATTACTTTTACAGCAATATTATTGAATTAACCTAAAACAGTTAGACTTATAAGTATTTGACAAGGAAATACCAGGATACAAAAATTACAGCAAAATTCAAAATTATTTAAATAAAAAAAATTATGCCAAAGAGAAAGACTAATATTCACCATAGTAAAATTACACTGAATAAATATATAACATATAACTTTATAAAATATACTTTAGAAACTCATTCGTTTTTACTGAAGGCCTCTAGTCTGTTAGAGATAACCACAAAACTGTTGTAAGCATTGCCTCTTAATTATGCTGAATGCTTCGGATCCATCCACAATCCAATTAATATTAATAAGAGCCATGCTGTGCAACGCTGGAGAGATGCAAATTAATTTGGCCTCAACTCAGCAGGCAGGTAATCGAATCGTCTCTCGATTCACGGACATTTTGTACAAAGAAGAGGCAATTATACGCTCAGAACTTTTGTAAGACAGATGAAAATCCTGTAAGCCGCTGGGAAACGGAACAATTAATATTTTTTTTGACGCAAATTTAGTGGTTTCCAATGCGGAGAGTTGGTTTGGAGTGATGTTTTTTTTAATTTCGAATGATTATGATAAGAATTTTGTCTTTTTTAAGTAGAGTAGAACTGAAATTGACAACATTATAAATATAAATCAAATATGTAATCAACTTATGATTAAGCTACAGAGCTAAAACGAGGAAACAGTTCAAAACAATTAAGATGTCTTTTGAATTTTGATTTTAAGGCCGGTATTAGTATGTTGAAATTGTATTTGGTTTATATGTTTAAATATATACAAATATATCTTATAAGGAAATATATATTACTTATTACTGCCGCAAAGAAGCAGTGTGTAAAATACTATGCTGCTCCTGTTTGAACGGCACCGTAGCCAGTGTGATTACTGGGTAAGCCAGTCAGAACATACTAAAAAATTATATGTGATCCATTTTCTTTTCATTCCATATATTTATTGCCACAACTTTTAAAATTTACTTACCGAGTTGAAAAATAAAATACTACCCAATATCATAAACTGTACGTAAAACATAAGTATAGTGGTATATTTTCCATGTTTTTAAATGTTTCTTAATTGTATTAAAACTTTTCCTCCGATAAAACTTTTGCTAGGTAAGAAGACCTTCAATGGGGCAATATAAAATAAGACTACAGGTGATAAGCATGTACGAATAACATGGTAATGTAGTAAAGTCGTGTACGTCTAGTTTTCTAATTGATGTATTGTGATCTAGATTTTCATCATTGAGATATTGACAAATAATAATAACACCATATATCGCATCGTTGCTATGGTTGACGTTTTTAAAATATAATTCTAGTGAACTATTCATTGAAATCAAACTTTTATTTTATGCGTTTTAATTGCGTTAGGCTTGATAATACGCATAATAACGTTATAACGATAAAAGGATAATAATAGGTTAATAATAGACATTTTAAAAAAAGAAAACTTTTATATACAGTATAATTCACTTCAATAATTGTAATGCCTATTTAATTTTCAAAAGTTGCATCGTTTACCGTTTACAAAATAACTTTAAAATTGAAGCAAAGTTTAATCCAAATTTATTGAAAACACTCCAGCTAGAATCATTACATTCATTGTATCGTAACTCGCAGGTGCATTGGCTCGAAATGGATTTCTAGTTATACGACTTGTGTAGAATAGGGGCAAGGTTTCTCACCTGAAAGCTGGAAGCAATCTTAGTAAAGACTTTTAAACCCCTATTTTATTTAAACAACCTTGTACAAAATGATCTTTTACGAAATTTAATAAGGTCGAGTCTATAATTTATGGAAGAAAACGTTTTATAATGTCCGAGTTCTATGTTCTTTGATGAATGTTTAATGCTAGATATCATACGGCTTTATTTCAATGTCCATACCACTAGGCTACGGAGGCAACAAAAATCTTATATTTTGCAATACAATAATAAAGATAACTGCCCCCGTAGCCTTGGGGCTGGGGTTTGGGCTTTAGATACTGGTCGCTGAATTCTGCAGAAAGCTAACTATTTAACAATTTTTATTAGACACATATTCATACTTGTTTCTTCCTTGGTTGTGACAATGCGGGCAGTTACCCAATTGCTAATAAAGTAAGATGATTTATGGGTCGAAAGAGCATGTAAAAAATTAGTCCTACGCCTGATCTCTCACCGTGAGTATTGGTTTTCTATTAGTCCCATCGGATATAAACTCTCCAAATGCACGCCTTCTCCATTTAGTGGGTTTTTAAACTGTATCCCACCACGCTGGTCCAATGCGGTGGGTGGACCGACTTTTTACATGCCCATCTGACGCAGTGATCATCTTACTTTTTAGAAAATGAGGTGATCAGCCCAAATTGCCCTAACCAACTAGGAAACAACAATGAAAATTTGCTAAGCCCCCGCAGGATTTGAACCCACAACCTCAAATTTCTAAAGCACATTCCCTTACCACTAGGCTACGGAGGTAGCCGCAAGCAAGTAATATATGATATTTAATTATGAAGTGGGTGTTTCCGACAACGGGGGATGTGATGTGGCTGCGGGGTGACCTTTTAATTTAATATAATATTAATATAAAATCTTTTTATATAAAAATGTAGTCTACGTTATCATCGGAAAATACAATATATTTGCTATTTAATAACCTTATAATTAATTGTCATTTATATTAACATAAAGCTAGCAATATTAAAAAAAAACAATAGTAAAGTAATCTGTATATCTTGTCTAACTTAATAGACAAGAAATGACCTAACGTGAATTATTTTTAGATGGATGTTACTATATCATATAATAACTCTGGCTCAATGCCGTCTATTCTGAGCGGTACGTTTGCTGAATTCGTGGGTAAATGGAATACCTCAGGTATAAGTGAATAATTATTGGCTTGGATTTCGACACCTGTGCTGAAAATATTTATGACGTTTGTAGGCAAAGTATCTGTATATTTATAAAAAAGAGTAACGCAAATTCTACTGTACACAGTAATAAATAACCTATATTGCTTCCACAATTATCGGCTCATAAACGATTGGCACTAACTTCCAGCACCACTCTTTTTGTACGGCATTAGATTTTGGGCATTTACTTTTAATCGTCTATAAACTATAAATAATCCATACATGAATAACTACTCGCATGTACTCACTTATACCAAAGAAATTTACTCACGTACTGACTAAACGTACCTCTTAAAAATTACGACATAGCGCATGGTAAAAGTCTTCTAAAAGTTATTCACGTTGTGTCAGTTCACAGGTATTTTGTTTCTAAGGTTTAACATTTTGTCTTATTAATTATTAAGAAAACTATAAGAAAACATATCTTCATAGACACATTAGCTAACAGAATTTTAAAAATAGTTTTAGACAATAACTATTCGCTTCATTTTACAATTAAATCTTCCTTTTTAGTTTTTTTTTTTGTTTATCGCTAATGAGATTGCTTTATGTAGAGAAAAATGTTATTCCATTCAAAGTTTAATATTATAAAATATTATATGATGTTTACTTAAATGACAGAAATTGCGAGACCAAGATAGGTGCAAAGTCAAAATTCGGGTACTTAAACACCATGCACTATGAAATATTTTTTATGTGGTATATGATTAAGTTAAAAAATATTACGAAAATTGAATATGACGACCGCTATTAGTACATACCATAAAATGACTTAAGCAACTTCAAAAATTTGGAATCATGTAATTTCGAGACCATGTCGCAAATGGCAAAGCAGTTAAGAAGCCTAATGACAATAGAACATAAATGTTTTTCGAGGCAGTAAAAGAATAAGCCCCAAAATCAGAGTATAAGAGTTATCAATTCTTTTTGACCGACTTCCTAAAAGAAGAAGATACGCAGGTAGGATTTATATTGTTCCCTCATTGCTCGACTCCTAGAGTTGCGATTTAGTGTTTTTTTTAAATAATAGGTATTAGCTGTAATTTGGTCCCATTTTTTAAAAAGTTTTTGTGATGAGTAGTATAATAGATATATGAGATATAAAAAATACGGCACCAAAAATCACTACTTTGTGCGATTAAATTGCAGACGCTGCTGAAACCGTTCTTCTTAAAATGGTCTACAATATAATCCGCACGCGCATACCTCTTTTATTTAAGACCATCGCACTATAACCGTTTTCATGTAAAACATTCTTAAAAATTGCAATGAGGCATATTCAAACTCGCCTGTGGTAATTTAATCTAAGTTTTTACAAAAGTAAACAAAATCAAGCACTTGAAGCGGAGCAACACAATACACATACATAAAAAAGTACGCTCCAAATTCAATACCTCCTTCTCTTGGGAAATCGGTTTAAAACACGTCAAATTAATAAAATTAGATTTCAATGATTTTTTACATGAACGTACAATGTTTCAGTACCCATATGTCGTGCATACTATTAAATAAAAAATATATATATTCGGACAGTCAGATAAATAATAAATAATAGATAATAATTTGAGGAATAAATAACAGTAATATAACTAATTCAAAGGAAATTGTTTTTCAAAATATTAAAGCGCATACTTCCATTATTTATAAAGAAAAAGAATGTTGTTTTAAAATGTTTTTTTAACAAATACCATTTGATATTTAACAAAAAAAAACTTTATTTTACCAAATTGTTGCTATCACTTCTCTGTAAAGGAATTTAGTAAATATTCGTTTAAGCTTAACTCCTTATTTAAGCTTTTAAACTATACCAATGCTGAGCTACTTTAACAATTTGAGTCTGAAAATGTATTATAATTTACTTAAAATATTTACGCTGACCTACCTTCGAAACAAAGTAGGAATTAATATTTTATAATTTTCGCGTTTGTTTCGTGAAATGAACCACCATCTTGGAAATAAGCAAACACGCAGTTGTAACTTTGATTTGAATATCAATTATTATTGAGATATTTAGCAATTATCTTTGTTATTTAACTTAGCTTGTACTCTTTCCAAAGATTTTTATATTAAACAACTTATGATATTTATTTATATAACTTACGTTACTAACCGCAAATTACATCCGTGGAAGGATGTGATGACAAGATTGATAGTAATTATTATAATTGAAGGCCCAAATGTAGTACGTGACGTAACGAGCGTAGTATGTGTCACACTTTTGATAATTAAAGCACAGTGAAAGTTAGTAAAATGGGATATAGACGGATTTGTAAATTTAATTAAGCTACATAAGTATAACACTTATCCAGTATTTGAGTAAATCCCATTTTCATTAATCTTTATCAATACCTTCAAAACCTAACGAAACTGACCTGTCATGTTGTGTAGGTTATATCAATTATAGAGGTGTAGTTATTAATATAAAAATTGATAAAACATTACAAATATATTGTTTTTTTTTTTAGCATTTCCTCCTTAGTTTACCTTGCAAAAAAAAAAATCTTCGATGTTTACGATAAATTTAGAGCGAGATTATAAATTTCGAAATTTCTCGAATTAAAACTATATAAATTCGATACATGTTGAAATTTTTTTCCTTCTGTGAACATTCTTGAGAAATATTATTTAAAATTTATAACATATGTATTTTCTTCGCTTCACTATTTCAAGCGTAATTTCTTATACAAGCAAGTTGTTCCGTTTGATAAATAACTTTGAAGCAAAGATTCTTTACAAAACCCTTTAAAAATGGCACTGAAATGTACAAAGCAATGCAACAGCTGCCATTCCACTGGAGGTCTAATCGGGCTGCATCGTCTCCAGGTGTTTTGTGTTCAAACAGAAATGCTAACTAGAATTAAACTGGCACAATGTCACTTTGCATTTAAATACTGACATGGGCGATACTTATGTCTATCGATATATGTGCATACACAAAAACGATATTAGTTACCTCATTTAGGATTCGTTAGCGAAATTATCATGAAGTCAATTTCTTATTTGACTACCATTTGTATATGATGTTTTACTTAGTGATTTGAGAACTTCACATTTTATAGTACTTAATATTATTACCGGACTAAATTGTTCCCTAAAATAGTCTTTACAACCAAAATTAATTGGATAAATAGAACTTATTAGGTTTTACGAAATTTGATGATTTTGAATATATTCCTTTAAAGCTACAACAGATACGCCATGTTGTACACCAAATTTGCTTTTACGCAAGATTCGAATCAGATCTAGGTTTTGTAAAGCTGAGACCATCAGCACTAAGCTTAGGCTAAATTACACTTGTCATTTGCATGAAGAAAGCCTACCGTCAATCTATATTCGCGCAAAATGTATAAAAAAACTACGACAAATGAAAATTGCTTAAACATTCTTGAATCACTTTAGAAAAGGTTTTCTTTAAAGATTTCATTATAATAGCTTTAATTTCTAACTTACCTTATAAGAATGGCAGCAACATTTGAAACTTTTAAAGTTAATATGAACCTTAAACCTTTTGAAATTATTTAAAAAAAGATATTTACAATTAGATAAAGTTCGTAAAGACTTTGAGAACCCCTTTTACCCTTTCAAAACTCAAGTAGCAAATTAAAAATTTATTGCAAAAACTTTGTGAAGTTAAACTTCTTCTTTTTTTAAGTATTACACATCAATATATAACATTTATTTTTCGTTATATTAATGTACATTTGAAATTAAAAGTCTTTGTTCAGTGCGTCCCTCCTGTCATGTCTTACGGTGCCGAGACTTATTACTTTAACAGAAAGATTAAATTATTAACTCTATTTACCTGATCATGTCACTGTGGTGTCGTATGTTCAAAAACCAAAAAAATGCTTAAATCTTTGGTACTATTTTTTTTTTGCAAATATCTTTTTGTAAAAATAAGTCTGAAACTTGCTTTGATTTATTTCATAGAGACTGCATAAAAAATAAGTAAATGTTATTCATTCACCTCACTTTGTTCACTCCATCTGTACAACATCGGTTGTGTTATAGACAGATAAACAGACTGACAAAAAAGCGATCGTAACAGGTTTCAATTATATATCTATGAAGGTTCGGAAGCCTTTTAAAAGAACAATGCATGCCCCGAAACATCTAAATATTCTCCCTTTCGATACAGTGTGACCCAGAAGGGCGTACGATTTTAAAACACTTTTGCGTTTAAACCTTCACGCGTTTAGACTGACTGAGAAGGTGGGTGGTGAGGTTGAGTGGATTGGTTCTCGGAAATTCGGTCGCGATGGATCGCTTCACCGGAGCGCAAGGTGCATTCTGCGTTAAACATCATTACAAAAATAGCACATTTCCATCCTCGTGGCGTAAAGCATTTGTCCGACCCATTCCAAAATGCTCCAACTCTTCACTTCTCGCTCATTATCCACCTATCTCAATATTCCAATTCTCTCTAAACTTCTTAAATCATGTGTATTCAAGCAAATTTCCCATTTTGTTCTTAGTAACAACTTATTAAGTCCTTTTCAATGTGGCTTTAGACCTAGCCACAGTACCACCACTGCCCTCCTAAAGGTGACTGATGATATAAAAGTTGGCATGGAATATTCTAAAATCACCATACTGGTATTATTAGATTTATCCAATGCCTTCAACACCGTCAGTCACAATATCCTCCTAGCTGCCCTATCTTATTCAAATGTTTCTGATGAAGTTCTGGACTGGTTCTCTTCTTATCTTCGGGGGCGCTAGCAGTTAGTAGTTGTTGACAAATTGTCGTCAAGTTGGCTTAATACAGAACGAGGCTTCCCACAAGGCGGTATACTACTTCACTTTTATTTTCTCTTTTTATTAATCTTATTACTCACGATATTCAGGGTGCGTATCATCTGTATGCTGATACTCTCGCGGAAGCTTTTTATAAAGTCAATATGGACTTTAATGCCATCAAAAACTGGTCTGATAGGTTCAGGTTAGCTGTCAACCCATCGAAGTGCCAAGCCATTCTGCTAGGGAGTCCCAGAATGTTGGCTAAAGTGGATACCGAACATTTGCCCCAAATTTTATTTGACATCTCTCCCATTCCTGTCAGTCGAAGCGTCAAAAACTTAGGTCTACATATTGAGAGCATGTTAAGTTGGAAATCGCATATTGCCAGCTTGAGTAAAAAAGTCACCAGTTCCATGCGTTGTCTATATAGACTTAAAAACTTTTTACCTGCGCCTACAAAAGCAATACTAGTGCAGGCTTTGAGGAAACCAGACCGGCTTCTAAATAACTGCATTCGATTCGTTTTTAATCTTCGAAAATATGACCACGTGTCTCCCTATTGTGCACAATTGCATGGGGTAACTATTAGCCAACGCCGCTCATTGCGAGCTCTCACTACCCTTTTATTCTTTACTACATTCTCCATCCACTCCTACTTATATATCCTCGCATTTTCAGTATCTCTGTTAAGTCAGCAACAAAATCTTCGCTCAACATATAATCGCCTTCTTCAATGTCCTTTTCAACGTTCTGACTTTAAGCATTCCTTATTCTTTATTCAATCCGTTCTTTTATGGAATGAGCTACCTTCCGTGATTAGGATAGCTGTATTGCCTTGTGTTTTAAACCCGAGTTCGCGAATATTTACTTAAACAAATGTAGGTAAAAATGAATTTGGTCCCTTTATCGTAATATAATTTATTTTTATTATTTATCTATATGTTTTACTGTATATACTTAGATCTATGTAACTGTTTACGTTTTCATATATATATATATATATATACATATTGTGCAGTTTTCAAAGCGTATTTACCATTTTGGCACCATAATCAGAGTTTTACGATACCTGCAATTCTTGTTGACATACATTTACGTGAGCCAATCTCATAAGTCATAAAACCCAAGTAAGTTTTGCAAGATAAAAAGATAAAGTGCTAAATTTAAAAATAATTAAGTTACACCGTAACTTTTTTTTCTAAGTATGCTGGCTGATTTAAATAGGAGTAACTTTATTAAAAAAACGGTTTAACAAAAAAAGAACTATTGATTTGTGGAACGTATATAATTGATGCTACATTTTAAAATAAGAAATTTAAATACCTAGGTTTTTCAAAAAGTTTTTATTAGTTAGTTATTTTAATAAATAATAATAAAGGATTTCAAAGCTTAAAAAACATTTGGTTATTTTATATGTAAAACGACTGATTAAATTATTTTTTTAAAATACAAAAGTACAATTAAAACTCGTAAAGCTACTATTTTAGTATAAATACCAAAAAGTTTTATAAGTAGGTATACTGAGCACACCCTTATTCCACGGAAAAAATATATCTAATAAATCCATAACAGAGAAGGGTAATACATATTTGGTGACTAAAGTTTAGAAAGTAATTCGGAGCAATAACCTCCTCGTAGTTTAGTTCATAAAACTAAAGCACCGCTGTAAGAAGCTAATTTCCGGGGAACAACTGCTGTTAAATGTGTCTTATTCGATAAAGTTAATATTTTTTCTTTTGAAAAGGGCTTTACATATATTTTGTGATGCATAATTAACTACAGTTAATTATGAAATTCAATTTCTATTACCTAAATAATTTGACAAACAATTTCATCGAAGGTTCAAAACAAGAGACGTTATATTGTCTCTTTTAATTAATAATAATTCTAACTAAGTCCCACGTAACCGGCACACGGTAACGTGGTGTTATTCTAGCTGACAAAGCGGTATTGATGGTGCAAAAAGTAAGTGTAGTGCTTCTACGGTGAATTTAAATTAAGGATGTTTGATCTAAATGGAATTACAAAATTATTTTTAATTTTATATGTTATGTATACACAGATAATACGAAGTAGTAAAACTACATATCTAATAATGATTTACTCATATCATAATTATTTTAAGGTTTTATTCATTATGATATTTCACTGCTACATAACCAAACTGAGTACATATAACATTCAATAAATAGACTTTCTATCGATAGACAAGATTTTTTCCTTCCTTATTTTTATACGTCATTCTAACAAAACAAAATGCATACTATTCAACCTATAACATATTCCTTCAATCATATTTCTACTTTTCCTATGTCGGTGGCACATATTAACGCAAAACTAGTCGTTATTAACGGAGCGTGATCATGCCACAAAGAGATGAGGACTTCATCTGCACTTCTGCATAGTTCCGTCTAGTTTGACAAGTTCATTAGTTTAGAAAAACTCGTACCATTTTTTATTTTAAAGGTTGTATCTCCCGTTATGTTTGATTGACTCATAATTTGCATTAATAGTTTCATTTAATCAATTTAGTATTTCTAAAGCATACTTTATGTTCTATTTAGATATTATGAACATATTAGAGATTTAAGTAAGAAATCGCCAAACGGTTTTTTGTTAAATCAAATTGGTAATGTGATCGCTGAAGATTCATTTTCAACGGGCCAACGAACCATTCACGAGCATGTTAAATGTTTGAAGTTATATTTTACTCTTACTTCTATACGACGCTACTAACTAGGCGTGAGCGTTATTTCACGTCATCAGTTACAATACTGATTACGTGATATGAAACTTAATAACCGTTTCGTGTCAAATTAAAAGTAGTTATTTTTGTAAACACGATATTCGCACGAACTCGATCGACGTCGTCTTCATTCGTCAATTGAATAAGCGTAAAGCGCTATATTTTTTAAAACCTCTATAATAAAATCGTTCAAAAGTGTAATCACAACAAAAGTGTAAATAAACAGTAGTATTAATCATCATCATTGTAACAATAAAATTAGGTTTCAATTACACCAGTTGGTAGTAATATTTTTATTTCAATCATAGTTTCGTAGTAAACACCAATCAATCAATAAAACATTTTATAATTGTAAACTGGAGTAATGTATGCAGGAAAGTTATTTTTTGGTTTAACTATCTGGCATCAAACACGAAACCATTATTTTCGTTTCGTATGTAACCGTATAGTTGGGAAACTTCATCCAGTTACTGTGCATACGTAGCACAGTAACTGGATGAAAGTAGCTAGTTATAAAAACCACTCGTTATAAAACAAGCGACGCCGTCCACGTAACTAGTTACGTTTCATTTCTTAAAAGGGATGTAACGACCCACGTCTAATATTAACGAAATAAATCTTTATGAAAACTACTAAAATAAATAATAATGTATTGTAAATTACGAAAAGTTTATATCGTTCAACTTAGTAACCACATACCGAGATGAAGCTTACTTTGTTAAGGACTTTAGCAGATAGCGTTTAAAATCGTCAATTCAATTGTGATGTTCCCATTACTAAACAATGTAACGTTATATTGTATATATTTGTATTGTTACATATTATTCAACTATAATTATCCCTGCATTAGATAAGCATGTATAATAGCTGGTAAGTGTTGTTACGACCATCTTTAGTAGTTTTTACATATCGTTTTACAAATTACAAATTTACAGACATGTAATGAACTATACCATTTAGGTTTTGAAGCTACCGCTCCGCCGCTTTAGCAGTCGCTCTACTTAAAAAACGCTAATCAATCAAAAAAATACATGAGCCGTTCTCTCGAGAACTTGGAAACATCACAATGACGAATAAAATAGTAAAAATGCTTTATACTATGTCAGTCACATTGTCTAAGATGGATGAAAGGCAAACAGAACTAGAACTAACTTTTTACATAACAGACTATTAGTACTTTTAACTTCAATGTCTAAACCAGTTTGTATAACGTAAGCTCGTACCACTAAGGCACGGTGGCAGTTAAGTTATTTTGTAATCAGATATAAAAAGGGGCAAATTATTCCATCCCTTTGCTGAGCGCACACTGATCGGGGACAAGACCTTTTTGACTGGATGATTGGAATGTCAATAACAAAGTCGGAGGAAGGCTGAACCTTTTACTCGGTAAAGTGGTGTTGACCGTTGAGGGAACGAATCACGAATTAGATTATTCAATGTAATTGTTATAAATATGTAGATTTTTTTTATTTTAGCTAGCATGTACTAAAAATAGAAAAAAATATCCCTATTTATTACTCAAATTGTAAACTGGCCGAGCCACGGATAATAGAGAAAGCGGATTAACAACTACTGGTACTCCTTTTACCCCACGACTTCACTTTAGCTGCAATGGGCAGGGATGGCGGTTCGTCTACCGCACTTTAGATGCACTCTAAAGCTGGCTTCTTCAGCCTTAAGAGCACTCTGTGACTGTGAAAAGTCTATTAAGTTTATTAAAAAATAATAAAACCAGATTTCGGTCTTAAACTTATATCTTTATGATTTAATGTTTAATTTAAATAATTCTTAAAGTTTAAAAAAATACATAATCGACTTCAAACAGTATCTATACTGATAGAAAATTGTCAGTTGGAATATTCCACTTGTTTGTTAACAGTTTTACTTGTTTGAACAATACACTCTGATATACATTCATCCAATAATTTCCGTTGTATGTTAAAAAAATTAAATATACAAATATTATAAATTTTACCTAAATTTATTGAATTTTTTTTACGTCAAAGATTTTTAGATCAAGTACACGGTGAAAAAGTTGCGCTTAGCGGAGTTTTTTAGTGTAACACGAAGCTTATTGTTAACTGTAAGAGTATCTACAAAAACACATCTGAATTTAATAACATAATATATTACTCTAAATGTCATACAAGTAACATATTTAGTTTTTTATGTTTGGCTTAGCTTGGAAAACTGACGAGTATGCATGGAAACTGATTCGTTATTTCTCTTTCGTGTAGGCTTTAAATGTATATAATAAAGATGTTTTTGTCTCCATATTCAGGTTGCTGGGACAATAGTTACCTACGAGCTTGTAATGTTTCAATTCAACTCACCACAAGATGCTAATGCTGGAAATAGTAATGTTACTGCGACCGCACATCAAATCATTAATTTCTTAAGTACTGGAGAAAAAAGAACAAATATAATATTTTGTATGCATGTCCTATTTAAATATAATAATATCTTATAGTTAAAGATACTTTGTGAACAAGAAACTGAGATTCGTATTTGAAAATTGTTATATATTGTATAATCGTTTATATAGTGTCTCAACGTGTGTCGTTTATATAGTGTGTTTAAGCAGAGTTTTATTTAAAAAAAAATCACAAACTATCATTGGACTGGCTTCCAATCCGTTCAGATTTCCGTAAAAAAATATTAAATATAGATTATTCAGAGCCCCTGTACCCGAACTTGTCAAACCATCTTCTATTATTCGGTTGTAAGGGTATTGTCTCCCTTTTTTTAATATTTGATAAACTAAGACCGTTGGAAAAGTAATCGTAGTTATCCTGACTGAAACATGAAACATGTATAAAATATATAGTATAAACTACAAACTCCATTTCACAAATATTTTGCAATCTATATTGTACCATATGTAGTAATAGAATTTTATTGGTTTTATTTCTAGTAGTTAAAATACTTTATGGCCCTGCAAAGTAATAGCAGTTTATTTGGTCAAAAGCAAATATTGCGCAGGCGAGCACTGTTTTGATATCATATTTTCAAAAACTACAAGAAAATCAAACATGTAACCTTTTTACTTCACACCTCTTTGCAATAGGTAACTTAGTTAATTAAGTCACTTGTTTCTAAATTATTTTGAGATAAGTAGTTTCATTCATGAAACACAAAAAAAGATGCGTTAAAGAAAATAGAAAGAAGGCGTACAAAAATATAACATTGAGCAACAGTCAAGTAAAGTTTAATATACACCCTGAAAACAATTTTAAATAAAAACTCTGACGGTTATTCGAAAACATAGAGATACAGACCTATACCAACTTAGTCTGCCCGTGATCATGGATGCTGGAAAGAATCCGAAACGTAGGGAATAAATATATTTAAGTAACGCGAAAAATCCGTAACTTAGTGGATTTGATATGTATAATAATCGCGTAAATAAAATAAATAATTAAATTCATAAAAGTTTAAAAACTATCAAAAAATATAAATGCTTTATTTGCAAAAAAGATAACAGAAGAACGCACATTTTTGGAAAACATATGTATAATAAAAGTGACAAATTCTATTTAAATAAATCGACATAAAATGTTAAAACACACCCGAGTATAAACAAGAAATGAATATATTGACTATTAAAATCTAATTGGTTATCATAATTTATTTTATCCCAATAAATATATTTATTTATTTACACTTTATGTACAAAATGATAGTACAATAGCGGACTTAATGCCGTAATGTAATATAACATTAATATACTAAATATACACATACTATGATATATGCATAGTTTAGTATGTGTATATATTTGTATATATATAATAATAAAAAAATAAGTACATACATATACATACATACACATACTATATATACTTGCATAAACATACTAGAGAATACAATAGCAGCAGAATACAACAACTGTTATATAAAGATCATTAATAACAGATGTTGTACTGCTTCTTACTGTTGTATCTGCCTTAAAAGGTGTTCACGAATTTTGCCCTTAAACACTTTGCGACTTTTGGCCATCCTAATTTCCGGAGGTAAAATATTCCACATCTTAATCGATTGTACGAGAAATGACGAGTGTAAAAAGTCAGAACAATGAATAGGACATTGGAGCAGATGGCTTCACTTAGATACTTAAAATGTGACGATATGTACGTCGGAGTAAAAGGTGAATCAAGAAAAGGGTAAAGACTAGTAAGCGCCCGTAAAGAGCGTCTTTGACGAATGGGTAGCCACCGCAACTGAGTACGATAGGCTGACACGTGGTCAAATTTACGTAGATTGAAAACGAATCGAGTGTTGTTATTTAGAAGTTGGTCAAGTTTATTAAGGTGATCTGCATACAGGTCAAAGTAGCACACGTCCCCATAGTCGATCAGAGAGAAAATTAAAGTCTCAACAAGCATTGCCTTAGTAAAGCGGCGAAAAGTGTTTGAGTCTATATAGACGCCGCTTGACACCAGTAACTTTCTGTATAACACAAGCAATTTGCGTCTTCCAGCTTAGGTTGCTGTCGATGTTTAAGCCAAGATTTTTTACAATTTGGCTAATCGGTATTGGATGACTGTCTTACATAATGTCTGTCAGACGCATTAATCCAATTTTTGATGTAACTTTGGAACTGCCTAGCACGATTGCCTGAAATTTCGATGGATTGACAGCCAAACCAAACCGATCAGATCAACTTTTAATGGCAGCCAAATCTTTGTTAATTTTGTTAATTGCAACCACTAAACTGCAAGCATCTGCTTGGGCATACAGTTGCAGATCGTCAGCTAACAGATGCTACGCACTCTGAATATCATATACTGGGTTGAGTACACATGTACCAACAATATCTAAGTTAGTCCTATCTATTAAAAAAATATCAAATATTACACCTTAAGGATAGGCGCCAACAACTAAACTCTATGTTGATGTATGACCTACTAGATCATAGATATGATTGCATACCGTTAATTATTATACTACGTTTTAATGCTCCTGTTCGCCCTAACACAGCTCGTGTCCTAAAAACTTTTCAAGCAATGTCGAATAGCAAGCATTTGCTTACTATTTATCATATGATATATTCTCGATGCTGTCCAGCTTTAGAAACAATTATAAAGGAATCAGTACTACTTGAGTAACTAAATGTTAACACTATTTTATTTACAGTTTAGAAACACTACACGCGCGTGTCTTTTTATTTTTGTTTCAATTATAGTTATTTACTTAAATTCATGTTAATTTCCTTTTATATTAAATAGAGATAATTAGTTGTATTTCATTCTCAAATCATGTTGACTTTTGCACTAACCAGTGGCAGGTGTTGGCTTTATAATTATTTAAACTTTAATTACTACTATGACGTAACACTTCTAGTTGTGAATCTGTTTGATTGTCCAATAAATAAATTAAAAAAAAAAAAAAAGTACTGGTACAATCATTCTTCGGCCGATATTGTCCGGTCCAACAGCGGTAGAGTTGATTTCTAGGATAGATTTTTTGACTTCTTCAGAACAAACTGGAGAAAAATTAAAAGTTTTAGTACAGGAGTGCAACAAACCATTTAAATAAGAATTGTTTTTTATGCACTGTTAGATGATCCATAGAAGAAACGGTGAGGAAATGTTGGTTTAAATCAACCAAGCAACCCAATACTTAGGGCCGTAAGAAACCTCCAGATATTGGCAGGATTTGAAAATGAAATCTTATCGTGAATATAACGGCAGTTGGCATTGCGTATCATCTGGTTGCAACGATTTCTGACCATCTTATATTTCTTCCAATTATCACCAATGCGATTACCTTTTTAACGTATAAATGCGCGGTCTCTGCGCCTCGCTATTTTGACGCCGTCTGTCAACCAAGGAGCTGGTAGCCGCCTTATTTTTATTCTTTTTATTGTGCATGATAAAATAAAGATATATATATATATATATATATATATTTATGTCCACTTAATGGTCTAGTGCTTTCAAGTCTTGCGTTACCACAATCATTAAAATTTATCGTTAAACCTTTGTTATCAATAAATCTGTACGTCTGTGCACGTATAAACTAATTGAAATTATGTGATTTTAGATTCAACGATTTTTGGAGCAAATTAATGGAGATACGGTAGCATTGAGTAGACTCCAGTTTTTTAACATAAAAAGGACTTGTTCTCTAGGTGATGTAATATTTATAGTTCAGTAATTAATTTTAAATTATAAGAAAACCAAGCATTAATTCGGGTTACTATTATTTAAAAAGGTGTTATTGGATTATTATTAATTTTTTTTTACATTTCACATACCCAGTTTAGTCACTCAACCGATAACATACTAGGTATCGTTTTGTTCACTATGTCACGCGAATGTTGAATTATCGAATGACCTTGTTCAAGATTGCGGGAACGATTGTGACATACGAATTGGTGCTCCTTCAATTCACCGGAGTAAAACCTACATCGGGACCGCCAACCGTTGATGAAGTAAATATAGGAATGATATAATTGGTTCACTTATTATCGAATCATATTTGAAAAATACTTTATAATTGCATAACTGATTAAAATTATTAAATTGTGCTAATTGTATTAATTGTTGATGTGCGGTTTCGTGTAGTTTATTTTAAGGACTATTAAAGAAATCTGAAAATTAGGAAACAAAATTATAGATTAGTTAATTGAATCCTGACAATTATTAATAAAATATTTAACAAAAAATTATATCATCAAATATTAACAAAATAACCACCCACTGCAATTTTTACTGATAGCCCAATTAGGACAGTAATAACATATAATTAATAGTAACTAAAAACTAAAAGCATACAAGGATTTTTTTAATGCAATAAGTTTAATGTAAATTTTCAAGGTGCACTTTAAACGAGCTTCCATAATGCCTGATTGCAGTTTTAAATAGCGTTGACATTAAAATGCTTATTGTAGGCTATTTTTAATATATTGATATATGCTCTTGCGGACTTTAAAGCACACGCCCATACCCCTAGGTTACGGAGGCAGTTATTGACGCCGTAATATTCTTAATTTCCTAAATATCTATTAAACTACTAATCAAAAAATTATTTTTAAAAAATAGGACTAAAGGACAGGTAATACTTATAATTTATAGAAAGTATAAACTAAACTGGAGTACAAGGAGTGGAGCAACATATATGTATATAAAAAAACTTACGCTCCGAATTGAGTACCTCCTCCTTTTGAGAAGTCGGTAAACAATTATTACAAATTAAATAAATCTGCATTAAGTTTATGCACCATCAGTAGTAAGAGTGCGTAGAGCAACAACAATAGCTATTATTTAGATACGTAATACTCAAATTGAAATCGAACAATTTGTTTTTTTATCTAAAGTTATAAAACACAATATATGGATATTTTATTTCATGCCATGTTATAAATTAACTTGAAATAGCAAAATAAATAAAAAAGTATTTCAAAACAATTTTCATCTTTCAAAGTTTTTATGCCTAGTTTAGTATTTTTGTAGTACAGCACCTTTCCAGAATTTGAATTACATCATGTTTTAAATTTATTCAGAAAAGAAACGTGTATTTAGGCTATAATATTAATTAAGTGATGATGGAATAACGATTTTATGAAAATTGTAATATGATCAAATCTATACATAGTCTATCAATATAATTGAACAGCGTTCCAAAGATGAAGGTACTAAATTTGGAGTGGTCATTGTTCTTGGATATGACGATCTGATTAAACGTTTTAACCGACTTTCTATAAGAAGAAGGTACTCAATTCGGAGCGCATGTTTTTCTTTTTTTTTTATATATGTTACTTTGTGGCTCCGCTTCTAGTTCTCCGATTTTGTTAATTGTTTAAATGATAGATATTAGCTGTAATTTGGTCGGTTTGAACTTTTTTAATAATTGTGAAATAGATAGTACAAAAGATATTTTTTTAACAATGCTTCTGAGGTCAAGTGGCATTGGCCCTTGTTTTATAAAGCCGAGGTTGTGTGTTCGTAATCTCGTGGAGAAAAAAACTATGTGCTATCGTTGTTTTCTGGTTGGTTAGGACAATTTGGGAATTACAATTTAGGCCAATCACCCAATCGTGTGAAAAGTAACATGATTCATGCGTCGGATGGGATTGTAAACAGTC
>JAGSMT010001609.1:0-49128 GCA_029286875.1 Lamproptera curius | reverse complement strand
GAATATAAGTAATATTAGGACAACATTTATAATAAACATATTATTAGGAGTAATTGCACTGAATTTATTTCAATATATTTTATAGCTGCAATAGTTTCAAACTTTTATGTATAAAACCTTAGTCATGTATTAAAAAGAGAATCGGTGATATTACATATGTCAATAAAGTTAAATATTATACAAATATAACATACATAAATTCAATACCTTTCTCTTTAGTATAATAACATTACTTTAAAAATTCACCCAGTTCTTCAAAAGAAAATCGATCCATTAGAAAGGAATTCAACACCGAGATGTTTATACAACAAACCCTTCAGTAAAGTTGTGCTGCAACGAGAGAGACATAAAAGCTTTGTTTGTACAATTCCATTGTTCTTTGTATTTAAAATAATAAGCGCTTTAACGTAAGTAGCGAAGCTTACCGTACTAGTAAGAACGTACATTAAGCATAAAATAGATTGAAAGGATTTTTCGAAACGCAGATATTGTGTTTATTATGATATATGATACTAGTGTATTATGTATCATAAAACATTAATCAACATAAATAACATCAAATTATGTTGTATATCAAAATGTTATAAATAGAATCTGACACATGTAAAATGTTCGTAAACACTGCTAATTTATATTTTCTCGAAAGTAGAAATATGGAATATAACGGTTCTTACAAAACTTTCTTACTAAAATGTAATGTTATATGTGAAATACACAATTTGTTAGTAGATTTTAAAATCCACAATTTATTAACTAACAATTGTTAACTGTTTTGTTTTTCACTTAATTATAATTAACACTATCTCGCTTTGTTAAATCAGTCAGAATGAATACCTCATAAATAATTCACAAAGGGCATTAATTTTTTTTTTGATAATTTTATTTTTGAAAATCATTCTTACTCTTACAGGCTTACCTATTATAATTTACGGTGACAACGTTTGGATAAAAGTCGTTGTGCAGAAAGCAGCAAGGAGCATCCAAAAGAAAGTTTCTACAAGCTAAATGTTTATTTAAATACTGGTTACAATGCAGTTTCATAAAACTGAGAATGGCCATAACAAAAATAGTATGATTAATCACAACTTTTAGAAGTAATAACAGGAAAGTGGTATTGGTTGTGTCTTCTAAACTGAAGACAACTGTGGGTTCTAATCCTTTGAAAAAAGAAGTTTGTGCGATCATTGTTTTCTGTTTGGTTAGGGCAATACTGATCCCTACTATAGGTTCCTACTTTGTTGGTAGTGGTGGGGCTCAGTTCCTGCGGCCCTTTCAACCGTTGATCCTAACTTTTGGACTCTAAAAAGGAACAGCGTAGTGGTTTTAGTCAGTGCGAGTCCGACATAATTCGTCCCTGTCCCCGAGATGGGTAAACCCCTCTTAAAGCAATATGGCCCGATTACCCAACTGGGTCAGATGGGCACGCAAAAAAAGGGTCCCGGTTTCCAAGACCTAACCAGCAGTCATTATAACACGTCAGTAACTTAAAATTTTTACCTATATCTTTTTATACCTTCTCATCATTTGAGAAAATTCTAGAAGAATCAAAAAGAGAGCTATATAATAATGATAACACCGTTCTGATGGCAGTGGATCTAATAACACTACTCCACACTTTATTATCACGACGATTGCATACCAACGACATGCTTACCTAACACTAAGCAATTAGGGCACGCTCTTCACAGATCATTAATGCATAGTAATCGCCCATTGTAGCGAAAGCTCAGGCGTTGTCAAAATAAATATACTTTCATTAACGTTTCATGGAGATTAAAACTCTCGATTAAAACCTTGTTATTTGAAATCAAAGTCATGCAAATGTATTTATAAACACTTTTGTACTTATCAACCTACATTTTACTACACACACGTGGCATACCTGGTCAAGTCACAAAAAACCAATTAATTTTTCTTTATTAAATATCGTGTGTTTAATTACGTGTGTGTTACGAGTGTTTAATGTTTAATTATAATAATTTTATAAGATTTTAAATAGTTAAATCCCTTTTAAAAAATCAATACATCAAGTGAGGCGAGATCTAATTATACATTTCTATTAACGCTGCGGTTGTCACCAGAAATTGTAGGATGGCCAATTCGGTTTCAACATGTTTGTTAGAGCGCTATTTTATATACAGAGGCAATTTCTTTAAATTTTTAGTACATATATCTAGAACAGAATTTATAGATTTTCTGACTGACTTCCAAAAGAATAAGAGACTAAATTAGAAGATGGTTTTTTTTATACCTCATTGCTCCGATTTTGTTCATTCTTTTTAATGACAGATATAGCTGTCATTAGGACTCAACTTTTTATAAAATTTTGTTCTAAGTAGTTTAATAGATATTATTATGGATATTAACCAAATTACGGCGCAAAATCTCAACGTCGCGCGATTAAATTGTAAACAGTGACTCAATCGAAGAGATAGACTTAAACTATGTTCTACATAATTGTACTTGGCCTACAATTAAGTCCGCGAGACATATATCTATGATATAAGAATAATCCACAATTAAGCAGGCATATTCAAAGCTCATTTACGATTATACAATTTAAGTTCAAATAATTTATTTTATATTAGAACATTCCTTTATTCCATGTACATAAAACGTGTCATACACGGTACCAGAGTTAAAAACGGTGGCAGAAAATTCGGGACAGTTTCGTGCTGAGAGCATGTTGTATTCCGCTTGTATTGCGCAAATTATTCATACGCTGTTGGAAGTCGCTGATATATATATTCGTTAAAATTTCATCTTCTATAAGTATTTTTATTTTACCGACACCAATTTTCATTAAAAACTTTGCTTCACGAATACTTCTAACAGTTTTTCATTTCTGAAATCTAAAAATGTAGTGCTTAGTAAAATTTTTACTTGGGTTGCGTGTATGTTAATCTCCAATCAAAAATAATCTATATTCATTCTTGTTACTGATTGTTAACCTGATCGGCATTAATTTCCGCAAATTCGTTGACATTTAATATAAATCTGTATACCTAGAATCGAATTTTATTACAGACATATTATTAATGAATGTATATTAAACTGATATCAGAATTAAATTTGAATTAAAATGAACTAATAAAATCTTCTTCTCGCAGGTCAATAACTTTTCTCGTAAATCACTCTAAAACACCGCATCTTAAAAGCATCGAAGAGAAGTGAACTTCCTAATCAGTTGGAGAATAGTGGAGCGCCGGGTCAGTTGGCTATCGAAGCACAAATTTTATCTCGCTGATTTAATTATTTCAATAGAGTGCTAGAAATTGCAAGCATTTGAATTAAATAGTCAATGTTAGTTGTAGTAATGTTAATAAGTTTGAATTAATTCAATGCTAATTGTTGTAATAGATTACGTGCATGCTAATGCCTTTTTTTATTCCAACCTAAGCCAACTGAGCTTCTAATTTAGGCTGAAAATAATTGAGGCTTCACTTTTAATTTTCTTTTCCCCTGCTAACACTTCTTTGCTCTTTCCTTCAACCGATTCATATTTATATAAATAGGGTAGCATTTACTGTTCACCTTTTTCCTCACTTTTCGAATAACAAAAGGTTGCGCTTGGTATAATTCCATATATTTTTTCTTTCATTCTAAAGTATAACCTACTAGTAACAAAAAGAAGTTTATATTTTCTTACTTCAAAATATAAAAAAAAAACGTACAAGAGTGAAGATTTACAAAAGACTATAGAAATGGAATAGTCCCATTAGTTTTAAACGTCAAACGTGTACACAGCGCGATAATACATCAATATGAAAGTCAAGTCTATGTTTAGATACATTAATACTTTACACATTAAATGTGTGCAGAAATGCTTACCACCTTAGAATCTTAATTATAATGACCTTATTTATTTATGTGTCTTTTAACTATTGTCAATAACTTTCTTAAATCTGATGAATAGATCTAGAAAAGTTAAAAGGATTGAAGAAAGATAAACTTTTTAATCAGCATTAGGAACGTGTGGAACGCTCGGTGAGATGGTTTTCAAAGTACAAGATTTATTCCGCTGATTTAATTAACTAAATAGAAAGCCACAAACTGCATTCATCTAAATGAATTCTACGTTTAGTTTAATTAGGCACATAGAGCATTTTTTTTGTATTAAATTCAAATTCTTTCTTCAACTCTAACTTATGCTTCAAATCAGACTAGAAATCTGCGCGCATTTCTATGTCGCCTAATGCAGCCGCAATTTGGTTACGCAAAAAGTCACGCGACCCGAATGGCCAACGCTTCGTTACAATCGTTTTACGTTTACCGCGAACCCCAACCGCAACAACGCAAAAAGGCCTAAAAGTGTGCCATCATCAGACGAGGTATTTATCCTACCTTTTATCGCATTTCCAATCCGGCTTCATGATCACGTTGTCCGAGCCGAATTTCGCACATGGTCCTTCCAACCGCATCTTCGCTTCTGGTTCTGTGCCATCCAATAGAAGAAGGCTACGGCTGACATGCTCACTAAGAACTAACGGTTGCACAAGACCGTATGTGACAGCTCTATGGTGATATTTTACCCTGGCTGGTCAAATATATCGCGCATCTTCTATCGAGCAATAAATTTGACGCGTTTTAAATGTTCATTTATAGTATCCCAGAGGCAAATTTTATTACATTACCAAATAAGGATTTGCAGTAATGCCTAATGACATGAAATATGAGTTTAAAGAATAAAAACATATTAAGGAAAAAAACATAGAATTGAAAAAGGTCCGATTTGTTCCCAACGTCAATCACTAGGCTAAAAGTTTCTAATATGAGTGCCATAAATTTTGATACCACTATAGTTGTATATTACACTTTATTTTCTTAATTTTAGATTTTATTTATATCTGGTATAATAAACCTTTTTTTAAAATTTTCTTCAGTTCTTTAACGCAAACGTTACCACCACAGGGGTTTTCAACACAGAGTCGTTTATACAACAAACCATTAAGTAAAGTTGTACGAGTATTAAAACAAGAGAGTCATAAAAGCTTTCATTGTACACGTCCATTGTTCTTTGCATTTAAAATAATAAGCAGTTTAACGTAAGTAGCAACATTTAATGTACGAGTAAAAGAATACATTAAGCATACAATGGATTTGAACAATTTTCCTATTCATTGTGCTTTTTGTATCCTTTCAAATAATTCATGATGCATATTGCGTAGTGTTATTTAATGTTAACTTAAATTTATCATGAATTGTAGGCACATCCTTTATTTAAAATTATTTAGGCAAATCATTAAAACCATTAATTCATTAAATTTTATTAGAAATAATGCTTTCATACATATTGTTCCGTTAAAGTAGCATTTTGACAAGGCTTGTTCGACAAAATTCAAAGAAAAATGTATAATTTTGCAAAAATACCCCACCGTACCAGCGATGCATGTCGAGTCACGATAGATAGGGATAAAGGCCTATGAATTACTGACACTCCTCTTTCACTGCGACTTCTCCACGGCTGCAGAAAACAGGGATGGCACCTTCTCTGCACCCTCCTGGGTGCATTCAAAGCTGAATTCTGCAAGCTTGGAGCAGTCTACTCCAAGGCCGGCCTTTCTCCTTAGGCCAGCCAGGTTCCTTTTAGCTTCCCCGCGGCTGACCAGGGCGCAGGCACTGTCCTCCGCCGCTACGACAAAGCGAAAACTCATTGGGGAAGTCATAGCCTTTTATTTTTATTTTTTTACCGTGGGCAATTGCCTACGGTGGGAAATGCATACCCGTCCTCACGGGGGCAAAGACGGGTTATGTCGGACTCGCACCGACTATAACCATCACGTTTTCCGTCCTGACCCCTTTAGGATGGGGTCACAGGAACGTGCTTACACTCATCTGCGACCCCACCAGCGCAGGCCACCGAAGCAGCCCCTTCTCGGCCCAACAGCCATCTGCCTCCCTCTGGGCACGTCGGAACTAACGCGCCCTTCGTCTCGGCCCCTGTAGTTAGGTAACAGACTCCTCCGAGTCTGTTACTCAGGGGCCATGGAAGTCAGGAGTTCCCAGCCCACGAATGGACGAGGCTCCCCGCCCCCAGCGGTGGCCTCGATGTTAAGCTCCGCCGCTAGCCCTAATTCGGCCGCAGAAGGAGGAGAGATTGACAATATCATGTCGAATGCCTCTCACACCGTATCGGCGGTGCGGCCCCGCCGAGTTGCGGAGGAAAGGGTTAGCGGCCTACGAGCTACCGCCACTCTTCTTCCCCATCGACTCCTCATTGGTTGCGAAGGACAGGAAGGGCGGCACACACAACCCGTCACTCGCATCCAAAGCGGGCTGAATAAGCCCGCTTTCGATGCGCCTTTGGAGGGTGCGAGCAGACTCCTCCGAGTCCGGCCTTGTTCCACTTAGCTTCCTCGCGGCTGGGCAGGCGCAGGTACTGAGCCCAACCGCTACGACATAGCAAGAACCTCTTAGGGGGGAGGGAAGTTATAGCCTACCTTTACCGAAGCCAAGGTAACTTAGAATGAGGCTAGATCACGAATGATGATGATGAATAGATACATTAACAATACCCGTTTTTACTGCAGACCTTATAAAAGAATATTCTTCTGCTTTGTCTCCATCCCTGTTCTAAACACAAGCGTTCAGAATGGAACCTCATGCCGTAGAATGAATACTTCGTAGATTCTATTTATATGACCTGTGTCCATCGGTGCCAATGCGACATTTGCGCTTAATTAAGTCTCGTACTGTCGCAATAGCAAAAGCCGCTTCTTTAACTAACTTAAGAATCATATTTTATGACATGTGTCATCAATAAGTAAACAATAAAACAACAACTGCATACACGTTTGTCATATTTATTATTAATACGCCAATACCACTAGGAAAGATGGACTATGAAAGCTGGTGGCATGTTGTTTAAAGTAACTCAATATTTATTGTTCTCCTAGTCTTTATTTATTGTTATGTCCGTACATATATCATAAAGATAAAAATTCCTAAAATAAATCTTGTTTATGGATGGATGGTCTTGTTTATGGTTCTTTACAAGTTAATATCTATCCACGTTTCAAAATCGAGTCTTTATTTTCCTATTCCTCTTCCTCAGCTCACAGTTTATTGCATTTTCCGTCAACCGATCCGTAAATAATACCCTGGCCCGGCGCCCATTTTCCGAGTTCTCAAATAAGAATAGATTCCGCCTTTTAATGATCGTCTTTCCGTGATTATTATTTAAATATAGCATTTTTACATTATAATAGAAGTTACTAATGGTAAAAAATTGTAATAGTACCAAAATTATTATGAAGTAAAAAAAAAAATTGATCGAAAACGAGCACGCAATTACAATATACTTAGAGTCGTTCGTTGAATTGCAAAATATTTAACGCTCAAACGTAAAACTTTAATTTTAGCCTGTTTGTAATTTAATTACATAATATAATCAGCGCAAGAGTTTTCAACACCGAGCAGTTTATACAAACTATTCAATAAAGTTACAATTGTATAATACGAGGAACATTATTTATTTTACTTAAAAGAATTTTTCCTATTCTTAAAAACTATTAGCGTTCAGAGAAAAGAAATAGTTCTATCTTTTCTGTTCATGGTAAAGGTTAAAATATGAGCATCATAGTTACAGACGACAAGAAGGTAACGGATTCTTCGTTATATCATAAAGCTCTTATAGCGCCAGCACGATTGTATTCCGGCATCGCTCACGTAGGGGTCACTTGAGAAGTTGTTTGGAGTCTTCGATTTCCCTCTCTCTTCCTCGGCCGAAAAGGGGCCGTATCGACAGAGCCTAAAACCGAAGCTGTCTTTTCCCAGAAATGACATGGACCTCCTGGCTCCCAGGCTATATTAGACGAGGAAAATGTCGTGCCAATTCTAACGTGCCCAAGACTAAAGCTTCGACGTTTAGGCACCAAAAATAAATAATATAGTAATTTTAGCTAGTGTAACGAAGGCATTGCGCAAATTTTGTTTTAAATGCACTAATAGACGGCACCGAATTTAATCATTGTCTTTAACTGGCATCGTGTCAAGATCTCGAATAATATAATCACCACATATAATTTCCAATGTAGATCATAATTCATATTATCGAGGTGTTGTACCATTCTAGTGAAAGTTGATTTATGATTAGAAGCTTTCATCGCACATTGAATCAAATGTAATGATGTGGATGGCATAATATGTTGGCAGACTTTCAGTATTTTATGTGCGGCTTATTTTATGATGCGTATTTTATGCCTTTCCTTTAGTTAATGAAACGGTAAATACATTCTTTAGAAACAAAATCACTAATAAATTTCTATCAATTATTTTATTTAATAAGAATTGTATCAACGCCAGAAATATTGACAGTGCTGTACCAATTTTGATACAACTTTATAACTGCATTATTTAGTTAATTTAACGTAGCTAAGTGCAAATTAAAAGCCAAAATTTGTAAAATTGAACTTCACTGGCACTCAACAACTTAAGCAAATTTAATTACAATTAAGGTTAAAACAACGGGCAGCTCAACGTTTAAATTAACAGTCGCCTAACAGCGTTAACCCTGCCGTTTTTATTGCGCAAAACTTTCACGTTCTTATTTAGTATTATACCTAACTTTTGTTTTGAAACTTACTTTTAGTTCATATTAATCGAAATATCAATACCAACGACCAGGATTTTTGATGATAGTTCATTTTCCTTGATTACAATGAGCTGTAACAAAACTTAGTTACAATATTGAATAGTAATACTATATCTATTAATGTTTGAAATCTATACAAAATTCTAATGTCACAGGCACTGTTGAGGACCCGCTTGGCGCAGTAGTTAGTGTCCCTGATTGTTACGACAAAGGGTGTAGGTTCGATTCCCACCAAGGAACGAATATTGTGTGATGAACATGACTTTCTCTTGTATGGGTGTTTTGGGATGTTTATTGTCGGTCATCAGTGTATACATACGTCCAGATATGTTGTTATGATTAGTTATAGCGTATGACGCTCTTGTGGCTATGACTGTGGTCTACCAGTCGCTTTGTTTTAGCATTATCACAGTTTTACCTTTTATATTACTTTGTTTATATGAATTAGATATATTAAAAGTTACTTATGGTTACTATTTATGACAATAAATGGTGAATTCCCGGTGCTTAATGCTGACCTAATAACACCAGTAGATTATTGCAAATAATGAATAAAATTGGCTCGAAAAATTTTACTCAGGAAGAAGGAGCCATGAGTTGTTGCTATTAAAAACACCAAATCGACGTAACAAACAGTTCAAGAGGAACGCCTAAGCATTTACATTAACTGTTAAAATGTTGTAGTAAGGCAATAATTCTTTTCTATAGCCCGACCAAACAATTTATAATTCATTAAAAAGAAAACGCCTTTAATATACTATCATAGATTATTGAAATTATGATTTAATTAAAAAACCTTTGATAGCATTACCTAACCTTACTGCCCCCTTTACAGTTTTCGGTTTTAGGGTCTTAATAACTCACACCTCGTCTACCTCAGTAATGTAAATTACCTATGACTGGTGTTACAAGCAGGAACAATCAATAACTTTTTGGTATTGTAATTATTTCGGCAGGTTAGGACATTAATTATAATGGAAATATTTGATAATTTACTTAAAATATACTATTTCAAGCAATTGATTCACTAAAGTCTACCTTTTTTTTTAAAGTTCTAATTTTTAAAGTTGTCTACCGTTTGCAATAGAATCCGGTAGCAAACATTTAAATCTCTGATATCTTTTAAAGTATTTATTTGTCTAAGACTATTTATAACTATAACATTTAGTGTACGTTTTTATTCATCTACATTAGCTTCACTTTTATTATTACCCACTACTACACAACAAAATGACAAATAATAATAATATAAATTTTTCCACAATGCTTTTTAGCATTTTGTGCCAGACTATTGGACGCTATTACTTATTCCGACTCTGTACACAGTCGAAATCCCCACAATGTGTGTACTTTCTTACTTTTCCGATATTATAAAACAATCTCAAATCAGGGAATAGGAGCTATGAAAAATTTTTGAAAAAGAATTCAATGAAATACGTAACTTATGGAATCAGTGTCGTATCAAACTTTAATTTGGCCAATATTTACGGCTCTCGTATTGGTAATGGTGATGATCGAAGTTGTGAGACTGGACATCAAATTGTTTTAATTTGGTTTGAGCGCACCCAAACGCTCCATTCAGAGTAAAGACTTAAAATTAATTTGTATAAATCCTAGGTCTATTTTAGTTCTGATATAGAGATGTATATAACCGCCTCCCTGGCTTAGTGCGGTATTGGCCCTTGCTTTATAAACCGGAGATCGTGGTTATGAACCCAGCGGGGAAACAACAAAATGTTTGAATTATTTAATAATTATCTAATATTATTATCTTTGTTATCTGGATGGTTAGGACAATATGGGTCGATTCACCCGATATGGGAAGTATGTGTAAAAGTTGGGCACGGCTTCTCAAACCATCTTTTGGCAGCGGTTTACGAAGGGTCAAAGTGTCGTCAAATCACATTAGACAACTGATTCATCCTTATAATCCAGCTTACCCTTTGGGTTGTGGAGGTCAGATGCGTAAGAACTCTGCCTAAAACTGTTATTCAGTTAATCTGGTTGGATTTGAAGCCAACCCCATGATAACTTGGGTAAATAGCTGGGTGGAAGAAAAAAAATAGAGATGTATACTAAATCTTTACTCCACATCGTACAGCTAAATGGCAATTAAGCATCTTTTCAAAACTTGTTTTATAGTTCAAACAATATTGTACAAGTCTGTTTGACTTACGCATAGGCACGAACAAAATCATTTAACACGAAAAGCAGTGAACAAAGCATAATTACATATATCAATAGTATTTTAATTTTATTACTGTTTAGCATTAGTATAAAAATTGGCAATAAACGACAAGCGTCGTTCATTGTCATAAAAATATAATATATGTGAATGATCTACTTGGTTATGGACCCTCATTTAATGGCATCTAATAGGTATTTTGAATGTCAAGAAAATGCGTTTAAATACATTTTGTCGTCATTTTCGTGTGTGGACAACTTTACAATTTGGTAACATAGATAACACTTTCTAAGATAGAACGAAATAAGTTATAACATAATAAAAAAAAATTACAAATACTTTGTAATAAATATGATGAACTAAGTTCTTTGTTTTATTTGTCATAATATTTCTCTGAGCACTAGACATTTAATGTATTGAAACAATTGATTAACTTTAGTGAATTATTAATGTGTATTACATGCGAAGATGCGAAAAGACTTAGTATTGGTTAATCAAAAACTACATTGGTTATTCTTCACAAAGAGTAGTTTTGGCACAAAATTTTATTCATTCATTTTTTTAACATAAACCCGCGTAACTCAATGAAGTATAAAATGCATTTAATATCAACGATATGCGTTCACACTCACTTGGCCTTCCTTTCCATAATTGTTAACGTAACTGCATATTCATTTATTACTTAATATAATGAGCCTAAAGTCGATTCTTTACACAATCAGGTCGTATTTCCTAAAAGCTTACTCGATAATGTTTTAAAAGGAGATCGTGTTAATATGTCTGCTCAAGACATTTACAATATCATCATCAGCCAGTGATGTCCAGAACACTGCTGGACATAGGCCTTAATACACCACTATCCATTAGGGTTTGGATTGTATCCCACCACGCTGGTCCAATACACCAACCCGTGACCGACTTTACTTGCCCATTGACGCATCGGATCATCTTACTTTTTCAGACAATAGGGTGATAATGAATTGTCTTAAATCCAAATTCAGGAAACAACAACGAAAAATTATGGAGTCTCAGGATGCAAACCCACGACCTCCAGTTTTGTGCTACAGCCCACACCATCACATGGAGGTAAAGCATTACAATAAATATGAATATTTACAATACACTTTTATTTGATTACCCATTAGAGACAAATGCATGGCCAATATGTTAGGCTTAGCTTTAACTTGCTTGTTTACAGTAGTTGCAGCACAACATCTCGATTAAATAGTTTTAAATAAAACTATTTATGGCTTACTTCCTGTGATCATCCAGATTTATTTTATAGCTATCCAAATACGAACGGCGTTCATTTAAAACCCTTAATGCTCGACCGAGCTTTAATAATCGTTATTTATTCTATGCTAACTGACTCTAAACGACCTCAGGGTCTTATAATTCTATGTTATATGAATTATATTTTAAAAATTTTTGTAGACCCTTAATGTATTTCGTTATAAATTTTAACTAGGCGAAAATAATAAAAATCAGAAATACTACAAGCTGAAAATAAATAAAACATGTTTGGGATTTATGCTTGTTATTTTTCTACAATTTCATCAAAGAGAAATACTTCGATACAATTTATGTGCAGGCTATAGAGCACAATGTATTGTAACTTGCTTCGCTCGTTCATATACATTAGTTCGTGTACTTAACAAACACATAAAAATACTTATATGTATATGATATTCTACAAAGTTTAAAAATTACGCATTGTTACTATTCTTGCGGCATGACCCAACTGAGACAAGGAATGCCGCTTCAATCAAGGCCGACTGACCCAATCAACGAGCAACATATAGAATACACGCAAATAATAAAAGGGATTTAGTATACGAATTTAAGGACACTGGCAACATAGGCAACCAATCGGCTGCAAATAGAAATGCGCGTGTAACATTTACAAATAGCGTCGCCGCTCCACTGAAACGAAGCAGATAATTCGCTTGTTGCTCTTAATAATTCTATACGCATATAAAATGCACGCATTACGACATGTCTGGGATACACACCATATCCAGCAAACCGATGCAAAATTTTTTCAACGGATTTAGTTGGGTCGAAACCTGCTCAGTAGGTTGTTATTTATTTGGACTATATTCGTATCTGGCCGCAAATGCGCGTCAGTACAGATAATTAATATACAAGAAAATGAGATCTCGGCCTCAGCACAGATAAAATTATTAAGGATGGTCTAGCCTTAATTAATTTACTTATTTTAAATGAGATTTATAAAAAAAGAAGAAAAAAGCGTAAATATTTTTTGGCGAAAATTTTATAGTTAAATATTGAATCGTAAATATTATTATTTACCAATTAAACGTGTAATCGTTTTAAGCCCATGATTGTTAATAAAACTAGTATGTAATCTTTATGTATTTATATTTTAAGGGATTACAACAACTACCTGTAATCGCATGACGTAAATTATAAAGTAATCATGAATAATAAATAAGTACGCCATAATTATATGACTCTATCGCTTTACTCTATTGTCTTTACTAATAGTTCTCTCGTTAAATAAAATGTGCTATCATTACTGCATTGTTAATATTAACGAGATGTTTGAAGAATTGTAGAGAAACTACCTTGTTCTTTTGCCGACTGCCAGTTAAAAATGTCAATCTTTTGTCTACAAAGAAAAAAAGCGTAGGTTTTAAGTACTACCGGTGTATATCAATTTGAAGTTCTGGCAGAGATGGGCAAATGAAAGCAAAAGGTAAAAATAAGTTTTATTTTCATTCTCACCCACGTGTCTCTATACATAACAGCGTTAAAATTTTCTTTGTTTGAACAGTTTCTTCATTAATATACATTACTTTATATTGTTACAACGCCCGACTTTGAGAGTTCAATTTTAATCCTGCTTCTGTGTGTATATTAGTAAAAGTTCATCTGACCTGTCCGTCTGTCTGTCTTGACACCGGTAAAACCTAACAAGCTAAAATTTGTACTAGATTTTAATATCTATATTCCTTATAAGTTGTATATAAATACACAAAATAAAACAAGAAATGAGTGAAAATAGATTTTCGTGAAAACTTGTAAAAACTAAAAATTACTTCGAATTGGTATTTACTTATTATTTATGTATTATACATAGTTTTAGACTGCATTTTACTGAAATGGATAATTCTTTACCGCCTGGAAGTACCCTATACTTTTAAAGTGCCAAACCTACCGAACCTTTATGCCTATATACCTATAGACCTACGTATATTATACCCGGTACTATTTACCCAGAATCATTAAATTAAGTAAAAAGGAAAAAAAAAATATGATGAAAGAAATAAATTTAATAGGTGTTTTATTACATACAAAGTCGACGCAAAACAAGGCAATACTTGAAATTATTCCTAGCAAAATTGGTAATACAATTTTTTTATAATAACATCGCACATAAAAAATACCATAATAGCCCACACAAAGACGAAACATTTAGGAAGAAAAGTTATACCAATTTTGTTTACGGCAATCTCATTGCATTTTATTGTAGGTACGGAATCCTAAGTGTACGAGTTCGACTCACACTTGACTGTTTTTTCACCCATCGCCGCGCTGGAAGGATTTACTAGGAACGCTAGCAAGGCTCTGTAGCCCAGTAAGGCCGGGCGTATGGTCAGGTCTGAATCCTGCGGGACGCAAATAAATTACTGTTGTTTTAATTGGTTAGGCAATTTGGGTCGATCACCCAATTGTCTGAAAAGTAAGATGATCCATGTGTCGATGGCATGTAAAGTCCACCCACCAACCCGTATAGGACCAGCGGGTGGGATACGGTTCAAAACCCTCTAATGGATTGGGGTGTATTAGGGGAGGCCTATGTCCAGCAGTGGACTATCACAGGCTGATGATGACGATGATGAATGAAGCTAGCAAGGGGCCTCAGTGTCTTCAGCTGATATGTATTAGTGTGCAAACATTCCTTTGAACAAGTGATAGCAAGGAATCTTGCTTCACATCTCATTAAAGGTGCATGTCACTGCACTTCCTGCTTGTCCCAATAAATATCATTTTATACTATGTATTAACATTATCAAAAGAATGTATTAACGGGGCACTTTTCCGTATTTATATAACTTTTATTCTGGCAACGGAATGATCGCTTCAATTGTTCAATTGTGTAACGACTATTATAAACCGATATGTTTGTAAACAGCCTGTTTTCTTTCTTTAGCCTGTCCTTTTAAAGAGACGTCCTATTGCGAACTGGGGGCCATTTTGACAATCAATTAACAATTATCATACGCTAAATAAAGAAAATTAATATTTCGCAAAACAATTTTTTTATATAAACTTCTTCATAATGTTTATTTTATTTCTATAAAAAAATTGATCTCGTTGGTCTTCTACCAACCTATTAAAGAAAGAAATGAAAAAGAGTCATCGGCACGTAATTGAAGAACAAATTTCTTCAGATTTCTTTAAATTAAGAAGATCTGACACAAGATCAACATTTTTATAGAAATAGAAAATTATGCAAGCTTTTCTAATTTTTCTTTGAAGCGTATAAATCCGCCATAATCTAAAGAACAAGAACTTTTTAAAGAATTCTTTTGAACAAAAATATAATTTTAAGATTCCTTCTATGAAATTGTCCAAAAATTTAATCTTAATAATCGTCAACAGATCTCAAAGTAACATATTTTTTAGTTAATTTAAACATAGATTACAATTAAGTAGAATGATTAGAAAATAAATTAAATACAGTAAACTTAATTTATAAATACTTTTACTTCAGGCTAAAACTTTATAGACGATAAATTTGAAAAGATTGAAAATTTTCTTTCCAACTTTTATGAAAAAAGTTCATAACTAGTGAAATATTAAGGTAGGTTACAATAAGGAGATAAAATCAAACGATAATGTAATATTTTTTTTCTAAAATAATAGCAGTAAATATGAACTGATCCTCTCATAAATAGACTTTTAAAACAGAATTCACTATAGTATACCATAATAATTTGAATTTATTTTGATCTATTAATTGCAGTTAAACGCAACGCTACAATATTCTTAATTCTCTTATCAAGCAGTGTCAAATAGACAGAACGGACAGCTGACAACAAAAAAATGATTAAAATTAGTTTTAATTCTAATATGTTAGTAACAGCCCAATCTGATAGTGACATATTATATTATCTGGTTTTATTGCGAGATTTTTTCAATAGGTGTAATCATCAAGATCAATTAATTGTTACGTTATGTAGTGATTAACTCAAAAAGCAGCACCGCTGATCAAACTGTTAATTTATTTTTTAAAGTGGCCAGTCCCATATCTCATCGCAGCCAGAAGGTTGGCCTTTAGCGACAATTGTTAACCTTCCGGCGTGGGTAATGGTTTAAGGCATACGCTATGACTGCCAAATGTTCACATGGTATACTGATGAAATGCTCACCATTGTTTTACCAGGAAACACGTGTTTTGGATCAATTTCAAGATAACGGAACACCAAAAATCAGGTATTATTAAATGCCAATAATATGTAATCGATTTACAGATCGTATTATTCAAAAATACGTATTGAACATCTGGTTTTAATTATGTTTAACTTCCTTCTTATAATAATAACGCATTCTCGTGTGTTATTTGTTATATCTTTCAGGCGAATCCTACGTCTACTTGGCTCTTTGTTTATTTTGATTCTTCAATAACAAATGTTTAAACCCAGTCATTTGTTGCCAATAATCTAAGTTTAACCAGGGTTAAATTTGGCATATGTTATTGGCAATTCACCTTGCTCCAGTAACCTTGATGATGTAAAATTTTAGGATATTCTAAAGCCGGTATACCGCTTTAAAAACCTGACTACTAACTGATTCAACTATTTTTTATTTGCATAAGAAGTCAAACGACAGCAGTCGGGCTGCCTGATTGAAAGTGGTGGTCACCAACTCAGATTGACATCGGCAACAATTTACGCGCTGGTTCCCCGCGTGACATAGGTTCATTGGTTTTCCCAGTAAATACGCTAGCTACGGGGTCCACTGTTCGGAACTCGTTATTGTTTTCACCATCGCATTGCGGCAGTAATAGTCAGCATGATGCTACCGTCCCCGACGGCCCCCTGTAAGAAGGGGACTTACCACGTTTACTTTCATCAGAAAGAGTTTTTACGACTAAAGACATTCTTTTTTTTCGGCGCTATACATTGCCAATTTTTAACAGATTCCGATATTTAATTTTAATGCCGAGCGTGGTTTTTTTTAATAAATGTATAAAGATATCTTTAATATTTTAGTCACTATGCTATTATTAGATAACCGTTCACATCAAGAGATTTGCGGTTTATTTTATTTGTTTCAGTCTTTGATCCCGTGACATGTTAAGCAATTTTTTCATACGGACGCAAACAGATATAAATTATTGCACCATAATAACATATTAGTTGATGCATCGATATTATTAAAAGTAGCATCGACTCCGCGTGGGCATGCCCGTGTGGTGATGGTAATTTGTTATGCATTATTATTCATTTTCATATACTTGTTAACTGAAGCGCTCTTTTGTTCCACCTGAATATTTTCAAGTACTTAGATGTCTTTCTTATTATATTTAAACGAAATCTTCGCAAAAAACGATAATCTGTTGTATGTTTATATTAGTATAAAGTAGTTTAAGTTTTATTATAGTAATTAAATCTATTTTTTTAGTATTTTGCATAACAGAGTAATGTTTTATCATATCTCTATTAAAAAAATTTTGCTATTTATAAGAGAAAGATTTTTGGGGTGTTGAACTAAAAATGAACAAATACTAGTACCATTAAAGGAAGCGAATAAATAGATGTCAAAATGCATGATTTAATAGACAGTGTTACCTCTTTTGTTTGCAGATACAAATGCAAGAAAACATGACAACTTAAGCTGAAATCGTTTGAAGCACAGGATCTCTGCCCTCCGTGGCTAATGTTAACTAGTAGACCTGTAAAACAAGCAGTCGATTCCACCACCCAGTATACACTTGCAAATGTTATTTCACCTTAGATCCGAAGATGAATCTACAAATCAGTATTTATCCTTTGAATTGTATTAATAAAATCCTACACTTGGTTCAAATTCGAAATTGATTTATAAACTCGATGACATTGAATTTACACGCCACAATACAATTAATGTCATTCTAGATATAATTGATTGTTTTATAGATTTTATCTTTGTTTAAAATCCTATTTTCTACATTTAAGTTTGTGCCGAATACGGCACATGATTTTCAAAACTTACAAAATAACCTACTTTTCGCTGTTTACCTTTAGCAGCCAAAGCATACGCTTTCTTCTTCTCAACATATCTTTATCAACTGAAATCAAACTAGCGTGATGCACACTAACGATATAGTCGATTGTATTATATACTTGTAGTAATATACTGCTTTATTAAAATTCATGGAATTTCCGAACACAATTTATGCAATGTGTACACACGTAATATTAAAATGTTGCAAACGATACCTTACCACGATGCACGTTGCATTGCGGGACACGTAGGTAATCAAATGAAATGCTACTCATTGCACCACGTCTGTATCTACACGGTAAAAGTCAACTGGTATGACCTGCATGCCGATTAAAGTATTCTAAGGCATGCTAATCCTAGTTTCAATATAATATTGAACATTCAAGGCTTGAGCGAATGCAAAAGAAACGAATATGAATATTGAATTGATACGATACGACAAATAAAATTGGCTCACAACACAGGCACAGTTCCTGCATTTTAACCAACCACAAGCTTAAACACTGCATGAGATCTATACCAATGATCATTTTAACTTATATAACCAAATTTATTTACAAACGAAGGAATTGACCAACTGATTTACTACATATTTATCGACATCGGAAACAGAACTCCAATTTTTAAATATCGATCAATCAAAAGGTAAACGAAACAACCAGTAATATGTTTTACATACCAACGAATACGGGAATGGAACCTAAATAAAAGTTTAACAACATGCGTATCGAAATCATATTGTTTGTACACCACAGGATGATAAATGCAACTATTTAACAACCGCTTAATAAATCGATCGAACAATTAAAGAACCCAAGTTGAAAACGTGTCCATGAGAAGTCGAAGAATAAAGAACGAGGAACAAGACCTACCTTACCGGCCTTCGTTACAGCACAATGTTATTTAAAAAATCCTTTCAATTATATATTTTTTTAATAAACAAACGTTTCGCTATAAATGTACTGCTAAAGACACTAACCTTGTGCACAAACGGTGACTAAGTAGGAAAACCGATTTGTTCAATAATTATAACTGTACCTATTCAGATTGTATCGCACAAAGATAAGAAACGTAAAAATCTTTAAGATTGAATATTCTTTTTATACGCGAAAGCAACTGGTTTAATGAAAATTTTTGATGTGTCTACCTAATTTAAATATTTTTCCTTTTCGATTACATTAAAACTATCTGTTGCTTCCAACTTCTTCCGTGTGATAACATATAATAGCGATTATATTTTTTTTGTAATAAAAAAGTAGACTTAGTTACTCCCAGTTATATTAAGTACCTTTCAGTGAAGGTCCCGTCAAAGTCGGTCTACGCATTCCAGAGATTCACAAAAAAGTTTGTTTTGTTAAATGTATCGACTAGCTAAGCCGTCTGTAAATATGTAGTAGTACCTAAGCTGTACTATCTAAGCACTTAGCTATATCAGCTACTCAAAAGTCTAGTCAAAATTGCCAAGCCATTTTAGATAGTAAAGTGTGAACAGGCAGATAGACAAAAATTAAATAAGGAAATGTTTTGATGTTACAATCAGACATTCAATTTGAGCATCAGATAGAAAGTATTTTTATTACGCTGTCAAAATAACTGTTAGACAAATTCAACGAAGCTCCGTATGTCAAACGAAAGAAACAAATACTCAGGCTCTCTGTTGCTCTTCAACTCTAGCAGAAGATCATTGATTGACATTTAATTCTATTAACGAAAACGTTTTAAATATTTTGACGACAATTTAAGGTTTTACATTAATTAAGGTTGACTAATAATGTCACCAAAAATAATTGCGCAGTCAGACTTGTGTAAATACAGAGAAAGTTTTATCAGGTTAAATTAATTTTAAAATACTAATATTCCTGCCTAGTATGAAACCGGTTAAAATTAACAACAATAAAAGATACTAATGAAGTTAGAGCATATAAATTTGTAAATAAAACAAACTTAAACCATATAGAATAAACCAAGAAAAGGACGCGTGAATAGAAGATGCGAAGTGGCATTATCATTTGCTTTACAAAATAGAGGTCGTGGGTCTTAACCATCTTAAGAGTGTTTTTTTTACTAATATTGTATATGTAAGTGGTTTCATTGAGTCTGATCACTTTTGCACAGTTAAATAATGTATGGTAATATAATATAATATCGCTTTTATTTTCGTTGCTGATTATTATTCTTTAGTATTTGTCTAGTGTTTCTCTAGTCGTTTCAAAATTTTAGAGAAAACGCCCCTGGTCCTGAGAGACTTCGCATTTGTAAAGGAATTGAATTAAAATGTAATTAATGATATAAATTGTAATAATAAGATTTTATATTTAATTATTTATTTAAATTATAAAGAAAATATTTATGCACAATTATTTAAATAAACACGATAACATCTGTATATATTTGTGTGTATTTAGTTTTATTCAATTATGTCTAGCATTCGCGTAAATAAAAGAAAACATTGCATAAAAATTTAGTTAATTGTTTGAGTAGTCATCAGTTTGAACTTCATAAAGAGAGTTTTAAAAAGTTGCTTAATTACTGGGTATTAATTAAAAAATAAAGTTATTTTCAAATTTACGAAAAATACAATTTGAATTCTACTTTTAAAACTTATATCTACACTCGATGAATAAATAAATCTTCTACTTATACGCTAAGTCCGAGATAAAAAAACCTTTCACTTGTTTTATAATTAGGATTACACAATGCATAACCGGTTAAAAGAATAACGGTAAGAATATGTAAGATATGACGATTAATTTAAAACATGCTTAAATAAGTCGAAAAAGAAATAAAAAGGAAAAGGGTTTGAGGATCTTCTATTTCTACATTATTTTCCAGCAAATCCTTTACACAGCCTTAATATTCGCAAGGAGCATAAAATACGTGGAAGTGCGGGGCAATTAATCTTTTGTATAGAACACGGCAGGAACATGCTCTGTTTAATAACTTAATATTAACTTTTGAGTTTAACGTCTCAAGATAGATTAATTGCGTTACGAAGACATACTAATTACATAAGTTTCTGCATCCATTACAATGTAATATCACATACACATAGATTGCGCACTAATAAGGATATAAATAGATACATCATCATCATCAGCCTGTGACATTCCAGTGCAGGACATAGGCCTCCCTAATACACTTATAAAAACTCTCTAATGGATAGGCTATTAGTATTGGACCGCAATTTCACCACGCTGAACCAATACGGGCTGGTGGGTGGACTGATCTTTACATGCCCATCCGACGCATGGATCATCTTTACTTTTCAGACACTATGTTATCGGCCCATGTCTTGACCAACTAGGAATGGGAAATAGATATACAAACCTATTGTTTTTGATACAGTTAAAACATGTTTTATTTTATTTTCAAGAAACTTCATGAAAAAAAGTGTTATAAATTTAAGCAAGGTACTAAACAATTAATGTAAATTGTTATTAAGGCTTAGGCCTTAGTAAACACTTATAAAGAAAAAATATAGCCAATGATAATTATTATATGAACAAACTAGGCATCTCTTTTCTAAATACATACAAAATAAATTTAACAACTTCGTGCCAATCGTAATGTAAATTTATTTTTATTACCACATCACAAAATTATGTGGCTCATATAATTATTCTGTCCGCCTGTCTGCAGTCACAATAACAATGAACATTTAAATCAGTAAAGTTTTTGCAAATATTCAACGCCTATACAAATTTCACTGTATAAACAGAAACAAGTTTCTGACGTGAACACCAAATCACCTCAGTTCGACCTTCGGAACAAATTAAAAATTGTGTTTAAACTTATTATTTAAAATCTCTGTATTATAAGTATTTCATACAAGATAACCAACGCAACTCCCAATCGTTCTTAAACTGAACTGCTATTGTCATTCACTTTTGTCTCAAAACTAGAAAAAATATAAGCAATTTAGTACAAATCAAGTATATATTGTTTCAGAGAGAGAATCCGTGTTGAATTAAAAATGTTGTATCGTAAAAAATGATTTATAACATTTTGTCAAAAACTTTACGAGTATTTCACTCGATTCATTTCTTAATTGGAATGAAATATGAAACCATATCGATTTTGGCTTTACTTAAATATCGCTTCCCAATTCCACTTAAATTATATCGAATCGGAGCACTAGACTTATCCTTAAGAACGAACCGTCTATTATAATGTAAAAACAAGGCGAAGTATTATTCGATATTTATTAATCGGGATGTTTTCTTTTTAGAGAATTGATATTAAACTTTTACAATATCGACGGATCCTTAATAGATACAGCAACAAGAAAATCTCGATATCCTCATTAGGCCTCCCAAAAATTTTCAATTTCAGTTACTAAAAATTCCTTGATGTTACAGTGTATCAGTGCTTTATTAAAAAACGAAGTATTATTTTATTACAAGGATAAATATGGCACTGCGTCTTTAATATGTTCTTTAAAAATAGAGGCTTAAAAAAAATTGGAATTCATATTATTTTATATTAGTCTCGTATAACATATATTATTATTTAAACAAAAAAATAATGCATGTATCAAAGTAACGTTGCTATCTCAAATTATATATAAAGGGCATTGCTACATAAATTAATCAGTAATCATGTTACATTTTTTGAGCTTTTATTTCTTCACGCTTAATTACGACTGCAAAAACTGGGTTTGCTTAATGATCCGAAATAATTACTTATTATGGTAGAAAAGGTATATCATATCATAATTATACGATAACTGCCATTTCACGCTTTAAAACGTTACAATAACTCGTTCATATTTTTTAATTAGCGTAATTGTCATAGCTCCAGATTGATTTTTGAAAATAAACAAGATTTATTGAGACTGCTTTTGAAATTAACTTGAAGGAAAATATTAAGACCTTAATTCGAGAGAAAGGTCACACTCTGACATACTAAATAACGAACAAAGTCAAATGTTTTCACATTAAAACAAACTCCTTTATTAGAAGTAAAAAGCCTATCATTTTTGTGCAGTCATGATTCGCAAATATTTATGCTTACTTAATGTCTAATAATGTTCATATATCAATATGTTCCCTCAGTATTTTATTCAATCATTTCCTTTTACCCTGTACTAACTAAATGTTTGTAAAAAAATAGTATTCACGTATATTAATACTATATTTATATAGAAAAGCCCTCAAATCAAGTTAATTTTTGCAACACCATGTCGACATTTGAACAAAGGATCTTAGTCAAAAAGAAAGAGTCTAGGAACTACATATAAGGCTTTTGGTTTGCAAATCATTAGCTTGAATGCTACAAGGAAAAACCTTTGGGTTATATCTATCACTCACTTGCCTGAAGACCATGTAAGAGGTCGGCCCCGATTAATAGCCCAATATCTACTTTGGGCAGTTATCCTTACAGGATAACTACACTACACTACAATTAATTGTAACATATTTTTTCAAATGCATTTAAGATTTGAGTTGTCGAGGTCAGATGTGTGCAGCTTTGCGTTAAGACTATTATTCAAAAAAAGGACGAAATCAGTACTAACTAACTTTAATATAAATTGGAAAAACGAACAGCATTAAGAAAAAGAAAGGGACTGCTGTAAAGCACTGAAAGAATTGCTGACAGAACTTACTTTGATAATTTTTAAGACTTTGCATTAATACATCTGTACGTTGTCCACGCCATTGTGCTGTAGAAGTAATACGCATAATGAGAACAGTGCCTCTTGTAATTACAGGTATCATAAATGTTAACAAGGTGATATAGTAAAACAATGGATACAGCATTAAAAACTGTTACATATGCTTTGGAATCGATGAGAAAGCTTTCAAAGTTCATATCATTATTCTTTAGGTACGGACAGCGTAACAAAATATTTTATGCTTTTGATTTAAAAAGAATTTGTTGTTTTCTATTATTTACCGCTAGACCCCGAGACCTCACAACTTTTGGAACATCTAATCTCACGTAACCTTTACAAAAAAAAATTAACCCACCCAAATCTACAGGCCCTGCGGTTGAAAAAATATCCAGTAATGACAGTGTCTGATGATGTCCCATCTCATATATAGATCAACGTTACCCTGATTAACAAGATTAAAGAAACAAAACAAATTACGACTTCTATCATCGTATTAAAAGTCACGTCTTTGTAAATATAAGAACCAACCATAACTATAAAACATGGACGTAGTCGCGCGCTCACAGGTTCATGAGATCATATAAACTTCAGGCTGAATAACTTTTGTCTCATATGATACAATTTTATCACGGTACTGGCAGTCGCAAGTTATAAAATATATAACAAGCTACAGGTTTCTTGCCGTCGTTGCTCATAAACCATCCGTCGGCTTTGTTCATATTGGGAATAAACAACTATGTTATACCACAAAATATAGTTAAAAAAAAATATTTCTTTTCAACTAAACTTAAAGAATGTAGACAAAAAAAGCCTTTTTTTCGGGTTTCAACAACTTTTTAATATTCTACTCAGGGAAATATAATAAGAATTAATATCTATTTGCGAAATAAGTTGTAGCAGCAACTCAAAAACTACGTCATGTACTATTTAAACCTTAAAATTAAATAGTTTATGATTTAAAATAATGCATAGCTTATAATGAACAAACATAGGCACCACATTAAATCCAATATGAATGAAACAATGTCATGATAACACCCCAAATGGTGCACATGAAGAAAATATTACATTAAAATTACGTCCATATGGTGATACTAAATTTGAAGAAATGGCAATGGTTCAAAAAGAATTGCGTGACAAAGTAGAAGAGCAAGAGAAGAGACTTCTACAATTGGAAAAAATAGTGCAAAAGAAGTTTTAGTGTTTTTTGGCGTTGATGGAAAAAACACACTTTCAATCAAGAATATAGGAAAAAATTAGTAATTTTGCAAAACAAAAGTATCTACTCACAAACATATATATAAAAGAAGTACCCAACATTTTGAAAACTATGAAAGAGTTGAAAGAACAGTAAAACAAATTGTGCTGGAAATTAGCGATTTTAGTCACGATGCTCATATAGTTAAAGATAAAAAAGGAATAAGAAATACGCAACTGAACGAAGTACGTTATTAAATTACATTGCTTAAATTAACAGTCGCCTAACAGCGTTAACCCTGCCGTTTTTATTGCGCAAAACTTTCACGTTCTTATTTAGTAATATACCTAACTTTTGTTTTGAAACTTACTTTAGTTCATATTAATCGAAATATCAATACCAACGACCAGGATTTTTGATGATAGTTCATTTTCCTTGATTACAATGAGCTGTAACAAAACTTAGTTACAATATTGAATAGTAATACTATATCTATTAATGTTTGAAATCTATACAAAATTCTAATGTCACAGGCACTGTTGAGGACCCGCTTGGCGCAGTAGTTAGTGTCCCTGATTGTTACGACAAAGGGTGTAGGTTCGATTCCCACCAAGGGACGAATATTGTGTGATGAACATGGTTTTCTCGTGTATGGGTGTTTTGGGATGTTTATTGTCGGTCATCAGTGCTATACATACGTCCAGATATGTTGTTATGATTAGTTATAGCGTATGACGCTCTTGTGGCTATGACTGTGGTCTACCAGTCGCTTTGTTTTAGCATTATCACAGTTTTACCTTTTATATTACTTTGTTTATATGAATTAGATATATCAAAGGTTACTTATGGTTACTATTTATGACAATAAATGGTGAATTCCCGGTGCTTAATGCTGACCTAATAACACCAGTAGATTATTGCAAATAATGAATAAAATTGGCTCGAAAAATTTTACTCAGGAAGAAGGAGCCATGAGTTGTTGCTATTAAAAACACCAAATCGACGTAACAAACAGTTCAAGAGGAACGCCTAAGCATTTACATTAACTGTTAAAATGTTGTAGTAAGGCAATAATTCTTTTCTATAGCCCGACCAAACAATTTATAATTCATTAAAAAGAAAACGCCTTTAATATACTATCATAGATTATTGAAATTATGATTTAATTAAAAAACCTTTGATAGCATTACCTAACCTTACTGCCCCCTTTACAGTTTTCGGTTTTAGGGTCTTAATAACTCGCACCTCGTCTACCTCAGTAATGTAAATTACCTATGACTGGTGTTACAAGCAGGAACAATCAATAACTTTTTGGTATTGTAATTATTTCGGCAGGTTAGGACATTAATTATAATGGAAATATTTGATAATTTACTTAAATATACCATTTCAAGCAATTGATTCACTAAAGTCTACCTTTTTTTTTAAAGTTCTAATTTTTAAAGTTGTCTACCGTTTGCAATAGAATCCGGTAGCAAACATTTAAATCTCTGATATCTTTTAAAGTATTTATTTGTCTAAGACTATTTATAACTATAACATTTAGTGTACGTTTTTATTCATCTACATTAGCTTCACTTTTATTATTACCCACTACTACACAACAAAATGACAACAAAATAATATAAATTTTACACGACGCTTTTAGCATTTTGTGCCAGACTATTGGACGCTATTACTTATTCCACTGGGCTACAGTCGAAATCCCCACAATGTGTGTACTTTCTTACTTTTCCGATATTATAAAACAATCTCAAATCAGGGAATAGGAGCTATGAAAAATTTTTGAAAAAGAATTCAATGAAATACGTAACTTATGGAATCAGTGTCGTATCAAACTTTAATTTGGCCAATATTTACGGCTCTCGTATTGGTAATGGTGATGATCGAAGTTGTGAGACTGGACATCAAATTGTTTTAATTTGGTTTGAGCGCACCCAAACGCTCCATTCAGAGTAAAGACTTAAAATTAATTTGTATAAATCCCAGGTCTATTTTAGTTCTGATATAGAGATGTATATAACCGCCTCCGTGGCCTAGCGGTATTGACCCTTGCTTTATAAACCGGAGATCGTGGGTATGAACCTAGCGGGGAAACAACGATAAAATGTTTGAATTATTTAATAATTATCTAATATTATTGTTATCTTTGTTATCTGGATGGTTAGGACAATATGGGTCGATCACCCGATATGGGCATGTAAAAAGTTGGGCACGGTTTTCAAAACCATCTTTGGCAGCGGTCTCACAGGAAGGGTCAGTGTCGTCAAATTTACTGACAACTGATTCATCCTTATAATCCAGCTTACCCTTTGGGTTGTGGAGGTCAGATGCGTAAGAACTGCCTAAAACTGTTATTCAGTTAATCTGGTTGGATTTGAAGCCAACCCCATGATAACTTGGGTAAATAGCTGGGTGGAAGAAAAAAAATAGAGATGTATACTAAATCTTTACTCCACATCGTACAGCTAAATGGCAATTATCGCATCTTTTCAAAACTTGTTTTATAGTTCAAACAATATTGTACAAGTCTGTTTGACTTACGCATAGGCACGAACAAAATCATTTAACACGAAAAGCAGTGAACAAAGCATAATTACATATATCAATAGTATTTTTATTTTATTACTGTTTAGCATTAGTATAAAAATTGGCAATAAACGACAAGCGTCGTTCATTGTCATAAAAATATAATATATGTGAATGATCTACTTGGTTATGGACCCTCATTTAATGGCATCTAATAGGTATTTTGAATGTCAAGAAAATGCGTTTAAATACATTTTGTCGTCATTTTCGTGTGTGGACAACTTTACAATTTGGTAACATAGATAACACTTTCTAAGATAGAACGAAATAAGTTATAACATAATAAAAAAAAATTACAAATACTTTGTAATAAATATGATGAACTAAGTTCTTTGTTTTATTTGTCATAATATTTCTCTGAGCACTAGACATTTAATGTATTGAAACAATTGATTAACTTTAGTGAATTATTAATGTGTATTACATGCGAAGATGCGAAAAGACTTAGTATTGGTTAATCAAAAACTACATTGGTTATTCTTCACAAAGAGTAGTTTTGGCACAAAATTTTATTCATTCATTTTTTTTAACATAAACCCGCGTAACTCAATGAAGTATAAAATGCATTTAATATCAACGATATGCGTTCACACTCACTTGGCCTTCCTTTCCATAATTGTTAACGTAACTGCATATTCATTTATTACTTAATATAATGAGCCTAAAGTCGATTCTTTACACAATCAGGTCGTATTTCCTAAAAGCTTACTCGATAATGTTTTAAAAGGAGATCGTGTTAATATGTCTGCTCAAGACATTTACAATATCATCATCAGCCTGTGATATCCACTGCTGGACATAGGCCTCCCCTAATACACCACTATCCATTAGGGGGTTTTGGATTGTATCCCACCACGCTGGTCCAATACACCAACCCGGGTGGACCGACTTTTTACTTGCCCATTCGACGCATCGATCATCTTACTTTTCAGACAATTGGGTGATAATGAATTGTCTTAAATCCAAATTCAGGAAACAACAACGAAAAATTATGGAGTCTCAGGATGCAAACCCACGACCTCCAGTTTTGTGCTACAGCCCACACCATCACATGGAGGTAAAGCATTACAATATATATGAATATTTACAATACACTTTATTTGATTACTCCATTGTAGACAAAACTTGCATGGCCAATATGTTAGGCTTAGCTTTAACTTGCTTGTTTACAGTAGTTGCAGCACAACATCTCGATTAAATAGTTTTAAATAAAACTATTTATGGCTTACTTCCTGTGATCATCCAGATTTATTTTATAGCTATACGAACGGCGTTCATTTAAAACCCTTAATGCTCGACCGAGCTTTAATAATCGTTATTTATCCTATGCTAACTGACTCTAAACGACCTCAGGATCTTATAATTCTATGTTATATGAATTATATTTTAAAAAAAATTGTGGACCCTTAATGTATTTCGTTATAAATTTTAACGAGGCGAAAATAATAAAAATAGAAATACTACAAGCTGAAAATAAATAAAACATGTTCGGGATTTATGCTTGTTATTTTTCTACAATTTTATCAAAGAGAAATATCTCGATACAATTTATGTGCAGGCTTTAGAGCACAATGTATTGTAAGTTGCTTCGCTGGTTCATACACATTAGTTCGTGTACTTAACAAACACATAAAAATACTTATATGTAGATGATATTCTACAAAGTTTAAAAATTACGCATTAAAAGCATTATTCGCGTACACTCCGGTCCGAGACAAGGAATGCCGCTTCAATCAAGGCCGACTGACCCAATCAACGAGCAACATATAGAATACGCGTCATATTAAAAGGGGATTTAGTATACGAATTAAGGACATCACAAATAGAAAGTAACCAATCGGCTGCAAATAGAAATGCGCGTGTAACATTTACAAATAGCGTCGCCGCTCCACTGAAACGAAGCAGATAATTCGCTTGTTGCTCTTAATAATTCTATACGCATATAAAATGCACGCATTACGACATGTCTGGGATACACACCATATCCAGCAAACCGATGCAAAATTTTTTCAACGGATTTAGTTGGGTCGAAACCTGCTCAGTAGGTTGTTATTTATTTGGACTATATTCGTATCTGGCCGCAAATGCGCGTCAGTACAGATAATTAATATACAAGAAAATGAGATCCTGGCCCTTACATTGTGATAAAATTATTATGATGGTCTAGCCTTAATACTTTACTTATTTTAAAGGAGATTTATAAAAAGAAGAAAAAAGCTGCAACATGGCGAAAATATTATACTTAAATTCTGTATCGTAAATATTATTATTTACCTATAAAACGTGTAATCGTTTTATGCCCATGATTGTTAATAAAACTAGTATGTAATCTTTATTTATTTATATTTTTAAGGGATTACAACAACTACCTGTAATCGCATGACGTAAATTATAAAGCAATCATGAATAATAAATAAGTACGACATAATTATATGACTCTATCGCTTTACTCTATTGTCTTTACTAATAGTTCTCTCGTTAAAAAAATGTGCTATCATTTCTGCATTGTTAATATTAACGAGATGTTAAGAAGAATTGTAGAGAAAATACCTTGTTCTTTTGCCGACTGCCAGTTAAAAATGTCAATCTTTTGTCTACAAAGAAAAAAAGCGTAGGTTTAAAGTACTACCGGTGTATATCAATTTGAAGTTCTGGCAGAGACAAGTAAAATGAAAGCAAAAGGTAAAAATAAGTTTTATTTTCATTCTCACCCACGTGTCTCTATACATAACAGCGTTAAAATTTTCTTTGTTTGAACAGTTTCTTCATTAAAATAAATAACTTTATATTGTTACAACGCCCGACTTTGAGAGTTCAATTTTAATCCTGCTTCTGTGTGTATATTAGTAAAAGTTCATCTGACCTGTCCGTCTGTCTGTCTTTACACCGGTAAAACCTAACAAGCTAAAATTTGTACTAGATTTTAATATCTATATTCCTTTTAAGTTGTATATAAATACACAAAATAAAACAAGAAATGAGTGAAAATAGATTTTCGTGAAAACTTGTAAAAACTATAAATTACTTCGAATCGGTATTTACTTATTATTTATGTATTATACACAATAGTTTTAGACTGCATTTTACTGAAATGGATAATTCTTTACCGCCTGGAAGTACCCTATACTTTTAAAGTGCCAAACCTACCGAACCTTTATGCCTATATACCTATAGACCTACGTATATTATACCCGGTACTATTTACCCAGAATCATTAAATTAAGTAAAAAGGAAAAAAAAATATGATGAAAGAAATAAATTTAATAGGTGTTTTATTACATACAAAGTCGACGCAAAACAAGGCAATACTTGAAATTATTCCTAGCAAAATTGGTAATACAATTTTTTTATAATAACATCGCACATAAACAATACCATAATAGCCCACACAAAGAGGAAACATTTAGGAAGAAAAGTTATACCAATTTTGTTTATGGCAATCTCATTGCATTTTATTGTAGGTACGGAATCCCCTAAGTGTACGAGTTCGACTCACACTTGACTGTTTTTTTACTCCTATCGCTTACGTTTTCGGAAGATTTACTAGGAACGCTAGCAAGGGCCTCCGTAGCCTAGTGGCATGGGCGTATGGTCGTGGGTTCGAATCCTGCGGGGACTCAACAAATTTTCATTGTTGTTTCCTAATTGGTTAGGGCAATTTGGGCCGATCACCCAATTGTCTGAAAAGTAAGATGATCCATGCGTCGGATGGGCATGTAAAAAGTCGGTCCACCCACCAACCCGCATTGGACCAGCGTGGTGGGATACGGTTCAAAACCCTCTAATGGATTGGGGTGTATTAGGGGAGGCCTATGTCCAGCAGTGGACTATCACAGGCTGATGATGACGATGATGAATGAAGCTAGCAAGGGGCCTCAGTGTCTTCAGCTGATATGTATTAGTGTGCAAACATTCCTTTGAACAAGTGATAGCAAGGAATCTTGCTTCACATCTCATTAGCAAAGTTTGTCACTGCACTTCCTGCTTGTCCCAATAAATATCATTTTATACTATGTATTAACATTATCAAAAGAATGTATTAACGGGGCACTTTTCCGTATTTATATAACTTTTATTCTGGCAACGGAATGATCGCTTCAATTGTTCAATTGTGTAACGACTATTATAAACCGATATGTTTGTAAACAGCCTGTTTTCTTTCTTTAGCCTGTCCTTTTAAAGAGACGTCCTATTGCGAACTGATTTTGACAATCAATTAACAATTATCATACGCTAAATAAAGAAAATTAATATTTCGCAAAACAATTTTTTTATATAAACTTCTTCATAATGTTTATTTTATTTCTATAAAAAAATTGATCTCGTTGGTCTTCTACCAACCTATTAAAGAAAGAAATGAAAAAGAGTCATCGGCACGTACTGAAGAACAAATTTCTTCAGATTTTAAATTAAGAAGATCTGACACAAGATCAACATTTTTATAGAAATAGAAAATTATGCAAGCTTTTCTAATTTTTCTTTGCAAGTATAAGCCGTCATAACTAAAGAATAAGAATCTTTTTTTTAAAGAATTCTTTTGAACAAAATATAATTTTAAGATTCCTTCTATGAAATTGTCCAAAAATTTAATCTTAATAATCGTCAACAGATCTCAAAGAAACATATTTTTTAGTTAATTTAAACATAGATTACAATTAAGTAGAATGATTAGAAAATAAATTAAATACAGTAAACTTAATTTATAAATACTTTTACTTCAGGCTAAAACTTTATAGACGATAAATTTGAAAAGATTGAAAATTTTCTTTCCAACTTTCACGAAAACAGTTCAAAACTAGTGAAATATTAAGGTAGGTTACAATAAGGAGATAAAATCAAACGATAATGTAATATTTTTTTTCTAAAATAATAGCAGTAAATATGAACTGATCCTCTCATAAATAGACTTTTAAAACAGAATTCACTATAGTATACCATAATAATTTGAATTTATTTTGATCTATTAATTGCAGTTAAACGCAACGCTACAATATTCTTAATTCTCTTATCAAGCAGTGTCAAATAGACAGAACGGACAGCTGACAACAAAAAAATGATTAAAATTAGTTTTAATTCTAATATGTTAGTAACAGCCCAATCTGATAGTGACATATTATATTATCTGGTTTTATTGCGAGATTTTTTCAATAGGTGTAATCATCAAGATCAATTAATTGTTACGTTATGTAGTGATTAACTCAAAAAGCAGCACCGCTGATCAAACTGTTAATTTATTTTTTAAAGTGGCCAGTCCCATATCTCATCGCAGCCAGAAGGTTGGCCTTTAGCGACAATTGTTAACATTCCGGCGTGGGTAATGGTTTAAGGCATACGCTATGACTGCCAAATGTTCACATGGTATACTGATGAAATGCTCACCATTGTTTTACCAGGAAACACGTGTTTTGGATCAATTTCAAGATAACGGAACACCAAAAATCAGGTATTATTAAATGCCAATAATATGTAATCGATTTACAGATCGTATTATTCAAAAATACGTATTGAACATCTGGTTTTAATTATGTTTAACTTCCTTCTTATAATAATAACGCATTCGTGTGTTATTTGTTATATCTTTCAGGCGAATCCTACGTCTACTTGGCTCTTTGTTTATTTTGATTCTTCAATAACAAATGTTTAAACCCAGTCATTTGTTGCCAATAATCTAAGTTTAACCAGGGTTAAATTTGGCATATGTTATTGGCAATTCACCTTGCTCCAGTAACCTTGATGATGTAAAATTTTAGGATATTCTAAAGCCGGTATACCGCTTTAAAAAACTTGACTACTAACTTGACTAACTATTTTTTATTTGCATAAGAAGTCAAACGACAGCAGTCGGGCTGCCTGATTGAAAGTGGTCACCAACTCGGATTGACATCGGCAACAATTTACGCGCTGGTTCCCCGCGTGACATAGGTTCATTGGTTTTCCCAGTAAATACGCTAGCTACGGGGTCCACTGTTCGGAACTCGTTATTGTTTTCACCATCGCATTGCGGCAGATATAGTCAGTAATGGTGCTACCGTTCTCGACGGCCCCCTGTAAGAAGTGGACTTACCACGTTTACTTTCATCAGAAAGAGTTTTTACGACTAAAGACATTCTTTTTTTTCGGCGCTATACATTGCCAATTTTTAACAGATTCCGATATTTAATTTTAATGCCGAGCGTGGTTTTTTTTAATAAATGTATAAAGATATCTTTAATATTTTAGTCACTATGCTATTATTAGATAACCGTTCACATCAAGAGATTTGCGGTTTATTTTATTTGTTTCAGTCTTTGATCCCGTGACATGTTAAGCAATTTTTTCATACAAACAGATATAAATTATTGCACCATAATAACATATTAGTTGATGCATCGATATTATTAAAAGTAGCATCGACTCCGCGTGGGCATGCCCGTGTGGTGATGGTAATTTGTTATGCATTATTATTCATTTTCATATACTTGTTAACTGAAGCGCTCTTTTGTTCCACCTGAATATTTTCAAGTACTTAGATGTCTTTCTTATTATATTTAAACGAAATCTTCGCAAAAAACGATAATCTGTTGTATGTTTATATTAGTATAAAGTAGTTTAAGTTTTATTATAGTAATTAAATCTATTTTTTTAGTATTTTGCATAACAGAGTAATGTTTTATCATATCTCTATTAAAAAAATTTTGCTATTTATAAGAGAAAGATTTTTGGGGTGTTGAACTAAAAATGAACAAATACTAGTACCATTAAAGGAAGCGAATAAATAGATGTCAAAATGCATGATTTAATAGACAGTGTTACCTCTTTTGTTTGCAGATACAAATGCAAGAAAACATGACAACTTAAGCTGAAATCGTTTGAAGCACAGGATCTCTGCCCTCCGTGGCTAATGTTAACTAGTAGACCTGTAAAACAAGCAGTCGATTCCACCACCCAGTATACACTTGCAAATGTTATTTCACCTTAGATCCGAAGATGAATCTACAAATCAGTATTTATCCTTTGAATTGTATTAATAAAATCCTACACTTGGTTCAAATTCGAAATTGATTTATAAACTCGATGACATTGAATTTACACGCCACAATACAATTAATGTCATTCCAGATATAACTGATTGTTTTATAGTTTTTATCTTGTTTAAATCCTATTTTCTACATTTAAGTTTGTGCCGAATACGGCACATGATTTTCAAAACTTACAAAATAACCTACTTTTCGCTGTTTACCTTTAGCAGCCAAAGCATACGCTTTCTTCTTCTCAACATATCTTTATCAACTGAAATCAAACTAGCGTGATGCACACTAACGATATAGTCGATTGTATTATACTTTGTGTAATATACTGCTTTATTAAAATTGTTATAATTGAACACAACTGGTAACATTTACACACGTAATATTAAAATGTTGCAAACGATACCTTACCACGATGCACGTTGCATTGCGGGACACGTAGGTAATCAAATGAAATGCTACTCATTGCACCACGTCTGTATCTACACGGTAAAAGTCAACTGGTATGACCTGCATGCCGATTAAAGTATTCTAAGGCATGCTAATCCTAGTTTCAATATAATATTGAACATTCAAGGCTTCAGCGAATGCAAAAGAAACGAATATGAATATTGAATTGATACGATACGACAAATAAAATTGACTCGCAACACAGGCTCAGTTCCTGCATTTTAACCAACCACAAGCTTAAACACTGCATGAGATCTATACCAATGATCATTTTAACTTATATAACCAAATTTATTTACAAACGAAGGAATTGACCAACTGATTTACTACATATTTATCGACATCAGAAACAGAACTCCAATTTTTAAATATCGATCAATCAAAAGGTAAACGAAACAACCAGTAATATGTTTTACACAAACAATGCGAATACGGAAACGGGAACTCTAAATAAAAGTTTAACAACATACGCGTATCGAAATCACATTGTTTGTACACCACAGGATGATAAATGCAACTATTTAACAACCGCTTAATAAATCGATCGAACAATTAAAGAACCCAAGTTGAAAACGTGTCCATGAGAAGTCGAAGAATAAAGAACGAGGAACAAGACCTACCTTACCGGCCTTCGTTACAGCACAATGTTATTTAAAAAATCCTTTCGATTATATATTTTTTTAATAAACAAACGTTTCGCTATAAATGTACTGCTAAAGACACTAACCTTGTGCACAAACGTGGTGACTAAGTAGGAAAACCGATTTGTTCAATAATTATAACCTGTACCTATTCAGATTGTATCGCACAAAGATAAGAAACGTAAAAATCTTTTGGCATTATAAATATTCTTTTATACGCCAGCAAATTGTTTAATGAAAATTTTGATCTGTTCACCAATTTAAATATTTTTCATTTTGATTATATTAAAACTATTGTTGTTTCAATCGTCCGTGGATAAACATATAATAGCGATTATATTTTTTTTGTAATAAAAAAGTAGACTTAGTTACTCCCAGTTATATTAAGTACCTTTCAGTGAAGGTCCCGTCAAAGTCGGTCTACGCATTCCAGAGATTCACAAAAAAGTTTGTTTTGTTAAATGTATCGACTAGCTAAGCCGTCTGTAAATATGTAGTAGTACCTAAGCTGTACTATCTAAGCACTTAGCTATATCAGCTACTCAAAAGTCTAGTCAAAATTGCCAAGCCATTTTAGATAGTAAAGTGTGAACAGGCAGATAGACAAAAATTAAATAAGGAAATGTTTGGATGTTACAATCAGACATTCAATTTGAGCATCAGATAGAAAGTATTTTTATTACGCTGTCAAAATAACTGTTAGACAAATTCAACGAAGCTCCGTATGTCAAACGAAAGAAACAAATACTCAGGCTCTCTGTTGCTCTTCAACTCTAGCAGAAGATCATTGATTGACATTTAATTCTATTAACGAAAACGTTTTAAATATTTTGACGACAATTTAAGGTTTTACATTAATTAAGGTTGACTAATAATGTCACCAAAAATAATTGCGCAGTCAGACTTGTGTAAATACAGAGAAAGTTTTATCAGGTTAAATTACTTTTAAAATACTAATATTCCTGCCTAGTATGAAACCGGTTAAAATTACCAACAATAAAGATACTAATGGCATAGGAGTATATAAAATTTATAATAAAATAAACTTAAACCATATAGAATTAACCAAGAAAAGGACGCGTGAATAGAAGATGCGAAGTGGCATTATCATTTGCTTTACAAAATAGAGGTCGTGGGTTCTAATCCTACCATCTTTAGGGTGTTTTTTTTTACTACGTATATATAAGTAGGGTTTTACTGAGTCTGATCACTTTTGCACAGTTAAATAATGTATGGTAATATAATATAATATCGCTTTTATTTTCGTTGCAGATTATTATTCTTTAGTATTTGTCTAGTGTTTCTCTAGTTGCCTCGTACCTTTTTAGAGAAAAACGCCCCGGTCCCGAGACTTCGCATTTGTAATGGAATTGAATTAAAATGTAATCAATGATATAAATTGTAATAATCAGATTTTAAATTTAATTATTTATTTAAATTATAAAGAAAATATTTATGCACAATTATTTGAATAAACACGAAACCATCCGTATATATTTGTGTGTATTTAGTTTTATTCAATTATGTGTAGCATTCGCGTAAATAAAAGAAATCATTGCATAAAGATTTAGTTGATTGTTTGAGTAGTCATCAGTTTGAACTTCATAAAGAGAGTTTTAAAAAGTTGCTTAATTACTGGGTATTAATTAAAAAATAAAGTTATTTTCAAATTTACGAAAAATACAATTTGAATTCTACTTTTAAAACTTATATCTACACTCGATTAATAAATAAATCTTCTACTTATACGCTAAGTCCGAGATAAAAAACCTTTCACTTGTTTTATAATTAGGATTACACAATGCATAACCGGTTAAAAGAGTAACGGTAAGAATATGTAAGATATGACGATTAATTTAAAACATGCTTAAATAACAAAACAAGTCGAAAAAGAAATAAAAAGGAAAAGGGTTTGAGGATCTTCTATTTCTACATTATTTTCTAGCAAATCCTTTACACAGCCTTAATATTCGCAAGGAGCATAAAATACGTGGAAGTGCGGGGCAATTAATCTTTTGTATAGAACACGGCAGGAACATGCTCTGTTTAATAACTTAATATTAACTTTTGAGTTTAACGTCTCAAGATAGATTAATTGCGTTACGAAGACATACTAATTACATAAGTTTCTGCATCCATTACAATGTAATATCACATACACAGATTGCGCACTAATAAGGATATAAATAGATACATCATCATCAGCCTGCTGTGACATTCCAGTGCTGGACATAGGCCTCCCTAATACACTTATAAAAACTCTCTAATGGATAGGCTATTAGTATTGGACCGCAATTTCACCACGCTGAACCAATACGGGCTGGTGGGTGGACTGATCTTTACATGCCCATCCGACGCATGGATCATCTTTACTTTTCAGACACTATGTTATCGGCCCATGTCTTGACCAACTAGGAATGGGAAATAGATATACAAACCTATTGTTTTTGATACAGTTAAAACATGTTTTATTTTATTTTCAAGAAACTTCATGAAAGTGTTATAAATTTACGCAAGGTACTAAACAATTAATGTAAATTGTTATTAAGCTTTAGGCCTTAGTAAACACTTATAAAGAAAAAATATAGCCAATGATAATTATTATATGAACAAACTAGGCATCTCTTTTCTAAATACATACAAAATAAATTTAACAACTTCGTGCCAATCGTAATGTAAATTTATTTTTATTACCACCCGCAAAAATTATGTATAGTCATATAATTATTCTGTCCGCCTGTCTGCAGTCACAATAACAATGAACATTTAAATCAGTAAAGTTTTTGCAAATATTCAACGCCTATACAAATTTCACTGTATAAACAGAAACAAGTTTCTGACGTGAACACCAAATCACCTCAGTTCGACCTTCGGAACAAATTAAAATTGTGTTTAAACTTATTATTTAAAATCTCTATATTATAAGTATTTCATATAAGATAACCAACGCAACTCCCAATCGTTCTTAAACTGAGCTAGATATTGTCATTAACTTTTGACTCAAAACTAGAAAAAATATAAGCAATTTAGTACAAATCAAGTATATATTGTTTCAGAGAGAGAATCCGTGTTGAATTAAAAATGTTGTATCGTAAAAAATTGTTTATAACATTTTGTCAAAAACTTTACGAGTATTTCACTCGATTCATTTCTTAATTGGAATGAAATATGAAACCATATCGATTTTGGCTTTACTTAAATATCGCTTCCCAATTCCACTTAAATTATATCGAATCGGGGCACTAGACTTATCCTTAAGAACGATCCGTCTATTATAATTTAAAAACAAGGCGAAGTATTATTCGATATTTATTAATCGGGATGTTTTCTTTTTAGAGAATTGATATTAAACTTTTACAATATCGACGGATCCTTAATAGATACAGCAACAAGAAAATCTCGATATCCTCATTAGGCCTCCCAAAAATTTTCAATTTCAGTTACTAAAAATTTCTTTATGCTACAGTGTATCAGTGCTTTATTAAAAAACGAAGTATTATTTTACGTTTTTACAAAGATAAATATGGCACTGCGTCTTTAATATGTTCTTTAAAAATAGAGGCTTAAAAAAAATTGGAATTCATATTATTTTGTATTAGTCTCGTATAACATATATTATTATTTAAACAAAAAAATAATGCATGTATCAAAGTAACGTTGCTATCTCAAATTATATATAAAGGGCATTGCTACATAAATTAATCAGTAATCATGTTACATTTTTTGAGCTTTTATTTCTTCACGCTTAATTACGACTGCAAAAACTGGGTTTGCTTAATGATCCGAAATAATTACTTATTATGGTAGAAAAGGTATATCATATCATAATTATACGATAACTGCTATTTTCACGCTTTAAAACGTTACAATAACTCGTTCATATTTTTTAATTAGCGTAATTGTCATAGCTCCAGATTGATTTTTAAAAATAAAAGAGATTTATTGAGACTGCTTTTGAAATTAACTTGAAGGAAAATATTAAGACCTTAATTCGAGAGAAAGGTCACACTCTGACATACTAAATAACGAACAAAGTCAAATGTTTTCACATTAAAACAAACTCCTTTATTAGAAGTAAAAAGCCTATCATTTTTGTGCAGTCATGATTCGCAAATATTTATGCTTACTTAATGTCTAATAATGTTCATTTATATCAATATGTTCCCTCAGTACTTTTTTCAATCATTTCCTTTTACCCTGTACTAACTAAATATTTGTAAAAAAATAGTATTCACGTATATTAATGCTATATTTATATAGAAAAGCCCTAAATATAGTGTTCAAGTTAGTTCTTGCAACACCATGTCGTCTTTGACATTTGAACAAAGGATCTTAGTCAAAAATAAAGAGTCTAGGAACTACATATAAGGCTTTTGCTTTGCAAATGATTAGCTTGAAGGAAAAAACTTTGGGTTATATCTATCACTCACTTGCCTGAAGACCATGTAAGAGGTCGGTCCCGATTGGTAGCCCAATATCTACTTTGGGCAGTTATCCTTACAGGATAACTACACTACACTACAATTAATTGTAACATATTTTTTCAAATGCATTTAAGATTTGAGTTGTCGAGGTCAGATGTGTGCAGCTTTGCGTTAAGACTATTATTCAAAAAAAGGACGAAATCAGTACTAACTAACTTTAATATAAATTGGAAAAACGAACAGCATTAAGAAAAAGAAAGGGACTGCTGTAAAGCACTGAAAGAATTGCTGACAGAACTTACTTTGATAATTTTTAAGACTTTGCATTAATACATCTGTACGTTGTCCACGCCATTGTGCTGTAGAAGTAATACGCATAATGAGAACAGTGCCTCTTGTAATTACAGGTATCATAAATGTTAACAAGGTGATATAGTAAAACAATAGATACAGCATTAAAAACTGTTACATATGCCTTGGAATCGATGAGAAAGCTTTCAAAATTCATATTATAATTCTTTGGTTACGGACAGCGTAACAAAATATTGTATGCTGTTAATTTAAAAAGAATTTGTTGTTTTCTATTATTTACCGCTAGACCCCGAAACCTCACAACTTTTGGAACATCTAATCTCACGTAACCTTGCATAAAAAAAATTAACCCACCCAAATCTACAGGCCCTGCGGTTGAAAAAATATCCAGTAATGACAGTGTCTGATGATGTCCCATCTCATATATAGATCAACGTTACCCTGATTAACAAGATTAAAGAACTAAAACAAATTACGACTTCTATCATCGTATTAAAAGTCACGTCTTTGTAAATATAAGAACCAACCATAACTATAAAACATGGAAGTAGTCGCGCGCTCACAGGTTCATGAGATCATATAAACTTCAGGCTGAATAACTTTTGTCCTTATGATACAATTTTATCACGGTACTGGCAGTCGCAAGTTATAAAATATATAACAAGCTACAGGTTTCTTGCCGTCGTTGCTCATAAACCATCCGTCGGCTTTGTTCATATTGGGAATAAACAACTATGTTATACCACAAAATATAGTTAAAAAAATATTTCTTTTCAACTAAACTTAAAGAATGTAGACAAAAGCCTTTTTTTCGGGTTTCAACAACTTTTTAATATTCTACTCAGGGAAATATAATAAGAATTAATATCTATTTGCGAAATAAGTTGTAGCAGCAACTCAAAAACTACGTGATGTAATTATTAAAACCTTAAAATTAAATAGTTTATGAATTAAAATAACGTATATTATAATAATAAACTATAGCCACATTAAATCAATATGTAAACAATGTGGGATAAATTTAAAATTTGCCACGGAAAATATTACTTAAAATTCTAACCATATAGACACTAAATTTGAAGAAATGGTAATGGTCAAAAAATTGGTGACAAAGTGAAGAAGGAAGAGCTTTACAATTTGGAAAAATAGTGTAAAATTTAGTGTTTTTGGCGTTGATGAAAAAATCATTATCTTCAACCAAGAATATTGGAAAAAAATTAAAATTTTGCAAAACAAAAGTATCTATCTAACACAAAATATATATAAAAAGAAGAATACCCTCAAATATTTTAAAACTAAGAAAAGAGTTGGTGAACACAAAAACAAATCGAAAAGGGAAATTAGCGATTTTGAAATCGCAAAGCTCATATTAAAGATAAAAGGAATACACCAAACCAAACGAAACTTTCTGTTTCTCCTCTAAACCAACATTTTTCCAACAACGGCCAATGAAACCCACAATAGTGAAAAAAACCAAACAAACAAAAGCACACCAATTAAAGCGGGTTTTGTGAATAGAAAAGATACTTTGTGAAGCCGAGCCTCCCCAAAGAAAACTATTACCCAAAACGGAAAAAATATCAAAATAAACCTCCCCCAGAACGGTCGTCACCGCGGGGTTTTAGACGACCACCCCCAAACCAGAGTAACTACTATATTGCAACAAACGTCAGATCATTCAATGGTCCAGAATAAAGAATTAGAATACGCGTATCAGATTAAAACTGAAATAATTGGCATAGCCAAAGTCAGAAGAAAGGATTAAAAAAGAGGACGAGGTAACACTTACTATACTACCGGTATAATAAAAGGGAAAAGGGAAAGGATTTATGGTAAAAAACAACATGGAACAAATGTCTGATTTTATCCCAAATCTGGGAGTAGCTTTACTACAAGTCGAAATCTTGACATACCTTTAGTTTTAATCAAGTATCCGACAACGCCGCAAACGAAACAGGAAAAACTTTTACCCGGGATGTACATGCAATATGAAAATACGAAAATATAATATTCATGGGTGAAAGAATGAAAAATAAAATCCGGAATCAAACGAACGTTTGTGTTGGAAACCAGGCTATGGTATAAGAAATAATAGGGGTAAAATGTTTATAAACTTCCCCTTCAATATGACTTAAAATAATAAATACAATGTTCAAAACCCCGAAAACTAAGATGGAATGGATCACCAAATGGAAAGAAAAGAACGAGATCGACTTTATAAATAAATCCCTCAAATTATTCAAAATTTCAATATCATTATAATTTTCAACATCCTAATGACCATGATTGAAAATTTACAATAAAAAGAATAATCACAAAAATCCTCCCATTCATGGTAAACCAAAGATCGAGGAAGCAGAAAATTCTATTGAAAATACATTCTATATTAGACACTTGGAAGACGTTAATATATAATGAAAAAAGAGGATATTGGAAACCAATTATTTCTACGATGAATGAAAGAAAAAAAAATATCTAACGTCTAACTCAAGAAATTAAGGACCTTAAAATGGAAATCTCTTTGAAGCAAAAAATAAAACAAGACAAGATAAATCAAATGACGTTCTTCAAAATGATAAAAAAATAAAACAAAATTTGAAAAACTAAGAATTAAAAGTCAGTAGATCCGGAGGGGGGTAACATTAAAAAGGCTATAAAGATTTAGCCTTAAAAGAATTATCGCACTTTAGCTCCTCAGGGACGTTGTCAACAGACGCGATTCACATGATAGCAACAAATTTTACAAGGAACTCACACCAACGGTCTGAAACGTCGTTTATAATAAGACTGTAACTTAGATCCAGTCCCCGATCCGGAAAATGAAGCCTATCAATAGATCAATTAAAACGGAAAAGTCCAGGTCCAGATGGCGTAAATGAAATGATAAAGACAGGAAGGAAAAACTTTTAAAGCCAATCACACCTTTTAATAAATCTTTTTAAAAAATTACCAAAGCATGGACCCCACGAAATTGTTTTTATTATAAAAAGGAGACCCTTTTAAAAAAATTATCGACCTTTACCCTAATATCATGTCTTTATAAAGTATTTGCATCGACCCCAGACCATATCCAAACAAATTGAAAAATCAGCCAATGAACAGGCGGGTTTTTGAAAAATACTCCCAAATTATCACAACATAAATTTAAAATTATAAAAAAATAAAAAAGATTTCCGATTTATAACTTTGTTGATTTTCAAAGGCGTTTTGAACAATTCATAACCTATAATTGCCCTAAAATGAAAGGTTGCATATGATTATAAGAACCTTGAAAATCATTCAAATAGTACAAACGGGCCCTGAAACGAAAGGACCAACATTTCACGTAGAACGTGGCGTAAACAAGGAGATCCGATTTCACCCAAATTGTTTATAGCTCCTAGAATCATTTTTGAAAAATTCATTGGGAAAATTTTGAAAAATATAAATGGATTACCTATCCTCTCAGATTTGCCATATTAGTCCTTTTTCGAAAACGCAGGACAACAGCATGCTAGAATCTCTTCGATGTAATAGGAACAGGTTGGGCTATTATTAACAAAACAAAAGTTAACAAATAGAGACAAACGCAAATATTATTGAATCAACACCAATCCAATCAAAGAATATTTTATTTGGCCAACTTATCTTCCAAATTTAGTACGGATAGAAATTAGCGTAGAATAAAACGTGGAAAAATATTGGGCTCTGAAAGAAATTTAAAGGCCCATGCCTATAAATTAAAACAAAGAAACCAAATTTGCTTTGCACCCTGTCTTTTATGCCAAACCTGGACATTGAAAATTCAAAATTAACAAAATAAAAAACCTTAAAGGGCTAGAAAACTATCTAATTTAAAACTAAAAGACAAAATTAAAAAATACTGCTAAGGCAGAACCAAAGCAAAGAACTTCTTAAACAAATAATGAAATTAAAGTGGGAAGGGCGGCACCTACAAAGGAATGACAACAGATGGTCTCAAAAGTTACTAATTGGGCATCCCAATATAAGAAAGAAAAGAGCAGACCCCGTCAGATGGGCGACGATTGGGAAAGTAGTGGAACCCTAGGGCAGGGAAGAAGATCTTGTTGGGTGGCGGGAGGCTTTTGCTCAGGCCCTTACAATTAACCAAAACCAATTTAATTAGATACAAAATACCCTATCTAATAAATCAAATAAAATTTTGTCACTGTAAAAGATAAGGATAAAATAAAACTTTATTATTATTTTATTTTCACATTAAAATAGTTGTGCGTAAAAATCTGACCCAATTCTTGTCATCATTATCATCATCAGCCTTGTATTTATATTCAAAACCCTTGTTTTGGGTATCCACCCTGGTCAATGGAGGTTGGACCCTTTTAAAATATCCGACGCTGGATCATCTTTTTTACAAATTTTGGTTATAAATTAAAACCAACTAAAACAATAATGAGAATTTATAGAGTCCCCGCAGGATTGAAACCTCTGGTTTCTAAAGCACAAGCTGTTACCACTAGGTTAGCTAGACAAACCTAGTTTTGGCTTACTGTAGTATATTATATTAACAAAAAAATACAAAAGTACATTACATGTAATCATCATTATGTTACATTATCATCACCACGCGGGTGAATTTTTTAATTTATTATTTATTTATAATAATATTTTTATGGTTTTTGTTTACAATTCTGCAATCCGAAAGTCTTAGATTCACATTGCGTGCTCAAAAACTATCTTTTTTTTTAGTTGGTTGGCAATAGGGGCCATCAACAATTCCTATAAAGAACCCCGTCAGAACTGCAAAAGTATACATATTGTAAACATCAAAGGAAACACAATTTATAGGAAATTCTGAAAGTACGGGTTGATTTTTTTAAAAGACTTTTTGAAAAACTCACAACAAAGGCTTCAACGTTGTGAAGTGTAAATAAAAATTAAGGAGAAAAATTAAAAGACTGGAAACTATCCTGGTGTGTAAAACTAGTTGCTCATTTAGATTAAAAGTGAAATCTCTGTAAATACTAATTTAAAACCTTGAAATAAATAGTGTTATCGAGCCTGGGTTGGTATTTTAAAATCAACACTCTTTTATCTCAATTTATAAGGGGTTCGTATATTCAATGTTTTACAAATATTGTGTAATAAAAATTTATAGACGTATATTTACTAAATATATTTTAAAATGCAAACGAAACTATGTGGTAAACTCACCCCTATTACAAAAATTGTTATACCTCTATAATTTTTTGTACCTACCATATTACTTTCTTAAATCTGAACATTGTAACAATGATTCAAAATAGAAAACTCAAAGGCCATCCAAACTTCTAATCAAATTCAAAACCTTTTTATTTGAGACCTATATTTTATTTTCCTTTTCGATTTTTAAAATTCTTATAAGAAAAAGTTTTAAAGATCCTTTTAGAAATTCTTAAACACAATTTTTTTTTTTAGTATTGAATATAAAACTTAATGGAATTGCCTCTTTTCAGGCTTATTTTCATGCATCAGAGTTTACAAGGATCCTTTATTTAATTCAAATCGTCAGAAACGGTTTTATTTTAAAACGACTTTTTGAATATCAAAAATTTTGTTTGTTTTCAAAGAACATTGAAATAGTCTCATGTTTTAAATAGGTTGATAAAATCAAATAAGAGAAAGATGATTTCAACGATGTAACTAAAAGCAACGAGGTGACGTCGTTAATGTTGTTGATGTTATAAGCTAAATGACTGCCCCCGTAGCCTATTGGTATGGGCTTGTGTTTTAGAAACCGGAGGTCGTGAGTTCAAATCCTGCGGGGACTCAACATTTTTTTATTGTTGTTTCCTAGTTGGTTAGGGCAATTTAGGCCGATCACCCAATTGTCTGAAAAGTAAGACGATCCATGGTCGGATGGGCCTGGTCCCCTTTGGACCCGGGATACCACGTCGGATGGGTATGTAAAAAGGCGGTCCACCCACCAACCCGCATTGGACCAGCGTGGTGGGATACGGTCCAGAAACCCCTTAATGGAGGCAGCAGGGAAGGTCTATGTCCAGCAGTGGACTTACACAGGCTGACATGTTTGTGTGAATGTGTATCAGCAAAATCATTTTCACGCTAGGTTTAACATTTCGGTGGAAAGTCCAAGCAAAATGAGATATTAAAGGCAATTTCGTTGCTATAGGTTACATTGTTTATGTCAATTCTATACTTACTGTAGCTTTAGGAAACCTCTTTGTGCCGGGTTTGAAAGGAGTTTTAAGTCTTGACGAATTGACATCTTATTAAAATATTTATTTAAAAAAATTAAATATCCTTTGGGTTAAATTAAATATTTGTTTTATCAATTCACTTTCCTCCCGGGGACGGTAACCGACCAGAAAAGATGCCAGGATCAACTTTTTACATTCCTTTGCCATGGATGTCCTACTTTAAACAAACGGATGATCGCCCCATTGCCCTAACCAACTTTGCCCCTTAGAAAATTTGTTGAGCCCAAGTTTAAACCCCGGCCTCCTGGGCTCAAAAAGCCCACACAAGGCTAAGGCAGTAATCTTTTTTTTCGCCATCAACCCGGGTTTTTATTATTCAAACTTTTATTTTTTATTGAAAAACGATACTTTCAACATATTAAAAATCAGTCTTTGAAACAAATTAATTATATCAAACTTCCCAGAACCTCTTTATCCCAATTATTTATCTTTAAATTTCATTATAATAACAAAAGTTTTCTTTTTAAAATTATTTAAAAAATTGGGACTTGATTATAAAGTCATGGCGACTGGCAGTTGGTAATTGATTTCTTAATAAAACAAAGGATTGTTTTATATACTTGCATTTCTTGATAGATTTTGCTTTCAACACAAGTTATAGCGAAAATGTTATGTATCCCAAAAATATTAACATTTTAAACGGAAGTTTTAATAAAATTTAAAATAATTTGAAGGGGTAGAATTAACAAATCATTTAGAGAATTAACCATTAATAAATTAAAAAGGGCAAGGAACGTTTGTGGTTGGTTATTGCAATTAAACGTCTTTAAATTTATAACACCTTAAATTCCCCCAACCTTTTTCAATAATATGATAATTTTAGCTGAATTGTTTGTTTATTTAAAGATAAAAAAAAGTCCCAAGTTTCTTTTCCGAGTTTTCATTTTTAAATTTTCCTGTCAGAGGCGTCCTTTTCCGAAGCGGTGGTAGATTTTTGACAATCAATAAGTAAGCGTATCGCTCCTTTGTTGAATAAAGATATTTGAATTTGAATTTCACAATTTATTGTATCCAGACAATGTTGTTTTCTGAAATTGTTTCCAGTTGTTAAACTTTCTAGATATGATATTAAACAATATGGCAGCACTTAGTTGGCCGGATCAATCAGTTTAAAAAATTGTCTATGTCTTTTATTAATTGGCACACATCATGACGGTAAATTGATCTTTTCCCCTTTTGACGCCCCAACCCTATCGTCTTTCTATTATTTTGCCTTCGCCTTCTTAACCATTTTGATAAATAATTTTATGTAGAACAAATAGTATCGGACCTTCACAACTCAATATTATTTAAAAAGTGGTTCCTATTCCCCCCCAGGTTGTCCCACTCCTTTGTTTTTAGCCGGAATTCAAATAAGTGGAACCATATCCTATCAATCAAATTTTTCATTTTTTCCTTTTCCCACAACTAATGAAAGGTTTGTGTTTTTAATTTACTAATGATCAATTCATCCAAATGTTTGATCAAATTTTCTATCCCATTATCAGGTGAAAACAACGTAGCTTGAGAAATATAAATTTTTAAAAAAAAGTATTTTGTCCTCTTACAACATATAAATCAGTTGTTTTAGATAAAAAATAAATTTCCAAAAAAACCAAAAGAGTCAACAAATAAACGGTTAAAAATTAAATCTTTTATTCTACTTTCCATTTTGGCCCCCTAGCCTAGGGGCACTTTAGAAACCGGGGGTTGGGTTCAATCCTGCGGGACTCAACAAATTTTAATTGTTGTTTCCTAGTTGGTTAGGACAATTTGGGCCATCCCCAAGTCTGAAAAGAAGATGATCCATGGTCGGATGGGTATTAAAACGGTCCACCCCCAACCCGCATTGGACCAGCGGGTGGGGATAGGTCCAAAACCCCCCATCTGGATAGGGGTAGGGATTAGGAGGCCTATGCCACAGGGATAAAGGGTGTGATGATGATGACTTACATTTTAAAGTTTTCAAGCTTTCAAATATAAAATAGAATTCCAACAATACCCAAAATAAGACATCATGACAATAATTAACTGAAATAATAAAAAAAAACTTGAAATAAGATGGAAGAACAAAACATGTCTCGTTAAATGAGGGAATAATACGTAAAAAAAATATGTTACGTAATATTTTTGCTGTAGAAGCTTTTTAGCAATAACATTTTGAGAGAAGTTATCATTGACCTTATTTATTACAATACCAAAAGGTTACTTATATAAAAAAACGCACCTTGTTAATCTGTGAAGTAACACTGATTCATCTATGTTAAATAGCCCAAGACTCTCTGAACGCTGAAAGTTTTTACTATCGCAAAAATACACCGTGATAGAAATTACCCGGTTTTAATCAAATGGGAGTTTTTCTCATTGTCTTTAATCCCGGCTTCAACATCAAAAATATAAAGGGAAATTAAAACAATTAGTTGAAAAAACATTTAAAAATTTGACTATCATTTACGAGGTTAATAATTTAAATATTACACTTTCTATACTTTATTTAGTATTTAAGAAGTATTTAAAACGTCGCTGAAAAGGCGAAACATTGGTTGTTTTAATAAAGAATCATTTAAAATTTAAGTTAATAAATAAACTTATTAAAAACCCGTGAAAGAGTGCATCGAATTTTTGAAATTTTTCAATTAAATAAGTTGGGTCCTTTTCGTTTCTATCTTAAAAGGCCCAAAT